>LPNX010240687.1:572660-667250 GCA_001517045.1 Pseudotsuga menziesii
TGTCCTTCGTGTCCCGTGTCCCCGTGTCAGGTGACTTAGATTGCAAGTAATCAAATATGCATAGAATGAAAAAGACACATCATGAATATTTGATTATGGATGTTTCACAAGTCTCTAATGGCTTCTACAGCAGCTACAGTACAATCACCAAAAATACAAAATGCAAAATACCAGGAATACTGCCACGGCTTATATGCCAACTGATGCGTCCCCTCTGAGCTCCCACCTCCATAAATAATGCCAAATAAAGCTCAATTGGAAACCCTGGGTGGATTTCCCCTTATGTCTAGCTAAGGTGGATCTTGCACCACCGAAACTAGACAATGATGGAAGAGGTTTTACCAAAACCCCTAACGAAAAACCTGAGCTCACAAGACCATCTAATCAAGAGATCAAATCAAAATACATCTTATCATAATGCCAAGTGAGGTGTTGCCTTTCTTTTTATACTTTACTGGAGCTCCATATCATGGGACACCCAATACCATGGTCAATACCATGGAATATCTAATACTGTGGTCAATACCATGGAACACCCAATACCATGTTATTAGTCACTTTTAGAGTTAAATACATTTTTAAAGCTAAGTGACAATAGGAATGACCCCCTTGTCTTCATTGGCTCTAACCTATGGGGTCAGCTAGGCTACTAGTCATCCTGTCAGTGGAAGGGGAAATCACATACAAATCTCAAAAAAATGGGGTGTTGAGAGGAAGAACAGGTCCATCATAGAGACGGTGAAATCTACTGTGATTCCTGATTTAGATCTTCCCATGTATCTTTGGGCAGAAGCATGCAGTACAATTGTATAAGTTTTGAATATATGTCCTCACAGGAAATTGAAGGACAAGACACCGGAAGAAGCTTTTACTGATGAGAAACCACAAGTATCTTACTTTCATGTTTTTGCCCGTCTTTTGTACATTCATATTCCTGATGAGAAGAGTCCTAGGCTTGAACCTTCTAGCATGAAGGGTATCTTTTTTGGATAGTGTCCTCAAAGGCTTACCAGATCTATCTTCCATCACAGCAGAAAGCAGTGGTGAGACAGGATGTGAAATTTAATGAGGATGGATGGTCCTCTAAGTCATAGGAGTCTTCAACAGGGGTTGAGGAGGGAGAAAAACTTGCTGTCCCAAAAGATGTTCTGCAAAAAGAGGAGAAATTAGATTTAGATCAGCAAGGTTTGGGCGAAGGGACAGATTTTTCAGTACCGTCCAGGTCAATCAGGAAACCAATATAGCTTACCCAAACATTGCAGGAGGCACAGGAACAAGTGGGAGCACCTAAAGCAATGTTTCAGGTGAGTAATCCTCCTAAGAAGTTCCAACTCATGTTGCATTGAAGACTTATATTTGTATGACGGAACCTTCCAGTTGTAAAGAAGCAGCTGAAGAATGGGTATGGCTGGATGCCGTTACAGAGCAGTCTGATGTCTGGGAGATGGTTCCAAATCCCATTGTGGAATCAATGATTGATTCTGAGGCTTGAGCATGCAGTTGCTGAAGAAGTCTTCCTTGAGCGAAGGATGTATTCATATTTTCGAGAGGTTGAAGGGGAGATTTGGTTTGGTAGAGAACACTTTTCTTGCAAAGAGGGAGGGTTACTTTTACCTGTAGGCTGTTTCCTTAGTCACTGTTCCCCTTCAGCATCAGCAGCAGATTCCCTACCAGAGTAATCTTCAGCAGGAGAAGATTCTGCAGCAGTATATTCTGCAGCATCTTTAGCAGATTGGTGCACTAGCAGAATTAGTGCAGCCTTGATTCCTGTGTAGATTGCAGTAGATGTGGTGGGTCACGGGTGCATGATTGAAAGCACAGTATAGAAGCTTCAGTGAGGGTGCAACATCTGTTATAGACAATTAGAGCTAGAGGTGCATGCATGCAAGTGCTAGTTTTAGAGTTGCTATTTTTAAAGGGATGGCTTTTCCCTTTTAGAAGTGCTTTTTTTTGTTCTTGTTTAGGCTCTTTATTCTCTTGAGTTAAGTGCTGTTCTATGAGAGCAGGATTTCCAAGACTGAGGCACTTTACATCAAAGGCAGTGGGTATGTTCTTCTAGGCAAATGACTCATACATACTGGGCACAGTATCCTAGGTGATTAGGGTTTTATTTTGACAGTCATATGAAGCGCTCCACTTAGTATGTACTATTTTTTCATGCATTGTTACCCCAGACCTCTCTTCTATAAAGGAGAGAGAGGGTAGACCATTTATACGTCTCTTAGAGATTTAAGAGACTTTAACAGTGGAGCTTTGAGGTATTGTAATATTTTCTGAGTTAATAGACAGAAATTGATTGGTGCTGCAATATTAGCTTGCTGCAACAATGTTTTGTTATCTGTATGTTTGTAGAATCTGACATTCAGAATTTACAATTTTAATAGGAGTTATCATTTTTAATTTTCCTGTGTTTAGGGTTTGTTTTTTGGAGTGCAGAATCTGCTTACCATGATCTGAAATTAACAAACATGGGTGCAGCCATGTAATCTTACATCTTAACTAAGATATGCATCCTTATTTCTCATTACCAGTAAATCTTTTCAGTTGCCATCAAAGATCGGTCATTGACTTAAACATGGATAGTATGTATCCTCTATGTATGTAGCTTTTGTACTCTTGGATCTATGTCAATATGCATGCTTGGACATCATAGTTACTAGGGTCTGTGGGTTCACGTATAGGTATGGGTGCAACATACAATATCTAAAAAGGAAAGAAGTTGACAGAGATTTCAATTGATTTGCTGTTGATCACTATTGTCTTGGGTTTTCCTAGGTGCTTGCAAGAGTTTGGTTCAAGCTTCTCCTGCTGTCGGGTTGGGTGTATACAAGATAGAATATTAAAGGTCTGTAGGCTATTTGGATTGAGCATAGCAATGCCCTCTATACAATATTGTCGTGTGTTCAATCCCAATGGCATGCTCAATATCCCCGGTTAAAATAGTTGAGACTTTTGAGTGTATAGTTTGTGGAGATAAAAAGGAAGCTGGCTAATTTTAGGAAACATTATTTTATTTAATGCTGTCGGGTTGGGCATATACAAGATAGAATATTAAAGGTATGTAGGCTATTTGGATTGAGCATAGCAATGCCCTCTATACAATATGGTTTTGTGTTCAATCCCAATGTCATGCTCAATATCTCCGGTTAAAATAGTTGAGACTCTGAGTGTATAGTTTGTGTAGATAAAAAGGAAGCTGGCTGATTTTATGAAATAATTATTTTATTTTATTTGTTGCATCTCATGATAAAGTTGATTTTGTATGGCTAAATGAGAAAGAAATTCATCTTCTTGTCCATTACTTTTCAAGCCAAGCACAGAATGTTTAAAAGAAATGGTAATTTTTTGCCTTGATCATTTATAGGGATGTACTTGATTTATATGAAATTAACTTAAAATATTTGATTTATATGAAATTAACTCAAAATACATCCATTCAACAAATGCATAATACTTGAAAACCGATTAGGCTGTAACTTCTCTTAACAACAGATGCAGTTTCAAGTTGATTTTCCAATTGATTAGTTGAGGTGCTAGGACTGCAGTGCTTCATATTTAAATTGACATCTTTCAGATTCCATTTGCCAATTTTCTGTTTGCTTATATGAATAATTTTAATGCTATAGGACAGCCGGGTCTAATTATCAAGCAGGTACAGGAATAAATAAAATGGGGCAGTTATGCTGCTGTATACAAGTGGAGCAGTCACAAGTGGCTATGAAGGAGACATTTGGACGCTTTAATGAAGTTCTTGAGCCAGGATGCCATTGCCTTCCATGGATTTTTGGGCAAAATATTGGAGGTCATCTTTCCTTACGGGTACAAAAACTGGATGTGCGATGTGAGACGAAGACGAAGGTAAGCAGTTTGTTTCTATTCTATGGCACAACTATAGTGTAAAAGCAGAGGGAATTCTATGTGTTTTTGATGTTAATAATCATGCAATTAATGAGCTTGTTTTCATTTTGAAAATTACACTTGAAATTGCTGTACTTTAAAATGCAATATCACAGGCATAGAAGACATTTTGAGTGTCTACAGTAAAGTGAATATCTGTCTTTTTTTAATTCAAAGTGATCTTGCATTGATAACTTTTATTGTTGCAGGATAATGTATTTGTGACTGTAATTGCATCTGTGCAATACCGTGCCATTTTAGAGAAAGCAGTGGATGCTTTTTATAAGCTTAGCAATACAAGGGAGCAGATCCAAGCTTATGTCTTTGATGGTAGATTTCAGCACCATCCCTACTAACACAGTCCCAAACTTATGCTGCTGGCCACAAACTTGTTTCTGTTGATGTCATAAATTTAGCTTGGTTACAGAATTGAGAAGATCCATATATGCCTATCATCATGCTAGGAAACTATGGCTATTTAAATCCACTAATTTGTGTTTTGTAACTTTAGTGAACATTCATACTTATATTCTGTTCTGGATTAGTTAAATATTTCCATTTTCTAATTTGCTAAAGCAAATGGAATGGAATGACCAATGTTAAGAAGGGTTAACATTGAACAATCAATATTTGAATTTGCTTGTTATGATTCATATATTTATCAAAGATAGATCCTAGATGAATATCAGAAACAATGGTTTCTAAGCTTTGATTAAGAAGAGAACTTGTTAACTGAGGCGTAAATTCAGGTTAAATCAGCAGTTGATCAATATGATGCCACTATATGTAGTAATATACAGTTTGGGTTCTCCATTGGTGCAAAACCTTTCTTGTTTTACACAACTGTTGCACTACTATTTGAGCTCATGTGCATGTTTTCATGTGCAGTCATCCGGGCGAGTGTCCCAAAGATGAACTTAGATGAATTTTTTGAGCAAAAGAATCATGTTGCTAAAGCTGTTGAACAGGAACTCGAAAAGGTAAAGCAGTGGAAATCATTTGTGTTTGGCCTATGTTTTTATTTTGAGGATAAATACCAACTCAAAAATACTTGCATATTTATTGCTTCATATTCAGTGGAAAAATGCCTGTAAATCATTCACATCTTCCATGGTCATTGGATTGTTTTTTTGATTTTGTGGATGGTTTTGTTAAAAGAAGTTTTGAGTGTTCTCCACAATCATGTCTTCTATTTGAATACAGGTTATGACAAACTATGGGTTTCAGATAGTGCAAACTCTCATTGTTGATATAGAGCCTGATGAAACTGTGAAGAGAGCAATGAATGAAATAAATGCAGGCAAGCGTTCCCTGCCACATTGAAGTCATAATGGAATTATTCATATGCAAGTACATCAAAATTAATTTCTTGATGTTAAAATAAAGTAATAGTTTCTCTTTGGGGAACAGTGCCTCTTTTATTTCAAGAGGTTCTTTGGTATGTTTGTGTATTTATGGATAGCTCGCTGGTAAAGACTAATCATCATTTGATAGCGGGGATCATAACTTTATCAGCTGTACGGATGTAGATTTGCTCTAAAGTGATTTCTTATTAAAAGTTAACCTTGCGAAAACATGTGTCATGAACTTGCATTTTTGCTGCAGTTTTTGCATATTCTTAATTTAATCATTTAATTTTTTCTCACTTCACTTTCGCATTATCTTCCATCTTACTCTCATAATTAGTGATTTGAATATTGATTTCAGCCGCGAGAATGAGGGTAGCAACAAAAGACAAAGCTGAGGCAGAGAAAATCTTGCAAATCAAACGAGCAGAAGGTGAAGCAGAAGCAAAGTATTTATCTGGATTGGGTATTGCTCGTCAACGGCAAGCAATTGTGGATGGCCTTAGGGATAGTGTACTTGCTTTCTCAGACAATGTGCCTGGTACAACTGCAAGAGAGGTAATGGACATGGTCTTGGTTACACAATATTTCGATACAATGAAAGAGATAGGAGCATCATCAAAGTCATCAGCAGTATTCATCCCCCATGGACCTGGTGCAGTTCGTGATGTGGCTGAGCAGATCAGAACTGGATTACTTCAGGCACAAGCCCATCAAACATCATAAAAGCACATCATGGAGTGTTGAATTTCAGAATATAGGCATATCGTGTGCACCGATCTTTATACATTACCTTTTGCCTTTGAAGTTTGTTTGCTTTTTTTGATTTGTTTTCGTTTTTGTATTATATTATATTAATCTATTTTTCAAAATGTCATACAAAGAATTCGTACAGATACTTTGGTATTATTTTATATTACGCATGAATCACACTCAACTTTGTATATGAAATGTTAATAAAGAAAATAGGCACATAATGTGTGGCGGCGTGTAGCCATTTTTCCCAGTTCTATTACTAAAGAAAAAAGTTCTGCATGGATTTGAAGACGATTAAGTATTAATTATAAATGCATTACATTTGTATCTTGTGAAAAGCTCAGCAAACTTAGGAAATGGAATCACAGGTTGAAGTTCTTAGAGATTTATTGAAGTTGCAATAATTGAGATGAAGATGCGTTAATATAATTTGGGTTCTATTTGTTTATTCTTTATAGTATCTTGATAGTTACATGAAAGGGCTTTTAGTATAATGTTTTTCGGATCCGAAGAAAAATAATGTTTATTGGACTTCAATATCGGCATTATGTTTTATATCTCAAACTGCAAATGTCAAGCTATTCAATGTGGAAAGCTTGTCTGAGTGTATTTGCCAAAGTAAGTCGCTTGAATTGATGTCCGAGTGTGTACTCAAATTGAGGATGATTTAACTCGAATTGATGTCTAAGAGTACCCAAATTGAGAATGCATCTCATGTCTTCTGTTGGTGAACTGAACTTTCTTGTTCTAACTATATCGTTTTTGCATTCAAAACATGCTCTTTGTTTTGGCGCTGACAGTTACATGCATCAGAATAGAATTAATATAGGGAAAAGTGAATTTTCAAAAAAGAGATTTGCTGCTTTTTAAATTTTGAAGTAAAGATTTCCACTTTCTTCAAGTAGAAAGAACACCATTCTTCCCTAGCACGAGGATGGTGGAAACCTTTACTGAACTATTCCATAGTGGAAGTCATCAAGTTATCTAAGGCTTAAGCATCCTTCAAGTTGGTTTTTATGATAACTAATCCCCAATGAGAGCCCTGTATATTTTGTATCTTGAGGTCTATGAGTAGTTTGTAATACAAGTCTTTGTATTACGAAATGTCTCTTCTTTTGTCTTGGATCATGATAGTATCCAAAACTCCCAAGAAAGTAGAAATTAGTATGCAATACAAGTGATTGTTTGTATTTAGAAATGTCTCTTTTAGTTTTGGATCATGTTAATGTCTAAAACTCTTGAGAAAGTAGGAACCAATTTGCAGAGAATGGGATATATGGGCCAAGTAGTTGTCTTCTCGTAGAGAGCATAAAATTCTTATTGTAGGGGAATTTGATTGGGAATAGTGTGAGCAACGTAGATGAATTCATTGATATAGAGGCAAAAAAACACCTTGGTAGGTTTTCTCTCTCAAAATTATTTGTAAGTGGTCATAACAGTACAAAACTTGGTTAGGGATGCCTGGGACGAGGGAGGAGGTTTAGGAAACCACTGCTGCTAACCATTACCAAATGAGCAAAGTACTTTGGGACCTCTCCTAGGTAGAAGGCTAGTTTATGTTATAGGGCAATCTCAGTTAATATTTCAATATTGCATCTTAACAATAATCTTTATACATGCTATGGTTGGATGCCTTTGGCAGAACTCTATGTAATCTAATGAATTGTGTGTTGTTGGGCAGCTTGTGGAGAGGTTGACTAAACTAGTGCTCTACAATGAGTTGGATTGTTAGTGTAGAGAGAAACAAAAAGAAAGAATGAAACTACCTTTCTCTATCCCTAGGCAAGGAAACAAGTTACTCTAGTGGAAACTTGAAAGGAAAGTGAAACTATCTATCCACAACCATGTAAACAAGTCACATTAGTGAATAAAGAAAAAATGAAGCAAACCTTGGAGAACTTGCATAATTGGTAATTGTGATGTTGAGCAAGAGGAAGGATCTAGATGGAGATTCAACCTTACAATGGTCCTACAAACATGACAAGAAGCAACGTAATTTCACTATTTATTACAATGTGAATTTTACAATCATTCAACACAAAAATCCGTTGAAAATGCATACAAACAAATAATATGCTATTGGGGAAAAAGAGAATGAGATCTTTGTATCATCACCGATATTCAAAGCTATAAACAAAATGAGAAGTTAATCTTGAAGAGCGTTGAGGGTAGTGTTGAATCCTCTTTCTTTGGGGGTTCTTTCCTTAAATAGAGCTTTCTCTTTGATTCAACTACAATTTTAGCAGTTTTTCCTCTTATGAAATGATGATATCAAGGGTAACTTTGGTAGCATAACAATATGAAGGTTTCATAAAATATTTTATGTAAAAGTTAACTTCGATCCTTTGGAATTTTTTTTGTAGCAAAATAACACTAGTAAACTCAAGTTTAAGAAAATAGAGGGTGGAGGTTTCAATTTATTAATATTTTTGTAGCCCAAATGGAGATTTTATGAAGAGTATTCACCCTGTGAATGTAGTAACTTTAGGTATGGTCAAGGACTTGTAGATTTAGTTTTTTCACCCTTGTCAACGCACATGGATCCACTTGGACAAAATTCTCAAAGTGTGGTTCTCACCTTAACTGGTGGATCCTCCTATTGGATTCATTTTTTATGGTTTTATGATTGTTTAACTAGTGGATCCTCCTACTGGACTATTTTTTATGGTTTTATGATTGTTTTATTTTTTATATTTATGTTGCAAAATTTGCAAGACTTTTGAAGTAAATGTTGAAAGTGAATCTTAATACTAGGAACATTTTAAAAGTAAAATTGGAATTGAAATGTGATATTACACAACTCAAAGAAGATAGTAGTCCACAACAATCAACTCATACAATATGAAGAGATTGATTAGCCCTACAAGATAGCCATGAACATCCTAGTTTCACCTTTGTCTCAAAACAAAGTATTTTTTTTGTTTGTTAGTTTGTCCATGACTTGTGGGACTAGCTTGTGGTCTAAGAAACCATCACCCAAGGGCATTTAAGCCATTAAAATCATTTGGGGATCACATTTGCCTTGGGCCACACCAACCCTTAACGTGGTTGGATTTGAAGTGTCTCATCCTAGCTACCTTGCCGCGGCTCGAACTTGGGCACCATGCAAAACATGCTCGTTGAAACACGTCATGCTAATGAGGTTTTACTGTTTCAAAATTAAGTCATTAAACACATGATATAAACATATAAAATTGAAAGAAACAATAGTTCACAACAATAAATACCATACCATATGCTTGCAATAGATTAAAAAAAGTTGCATATTAATAAATAGCTCACAACATAAATAACCATGTTTGTATTAACTCAATGCTCACACACCCTTCAAAGTGAGTTGCAAAATAGTGTGTTTACTAAATCCAAGTCCTTTTTTTCTTCTATATAATAACACATAATTATCTAAGGTAGTCGAATAAACACATAATAACTTAAATTCTCAAAGAAAGTCGAATAATTCAATACTCGACTTCAAAAATGATTATGTTCAATAAATATTCAACCTCTAAACATGCTTATATAATATTATAAACTTCTCTTGGCATTTATTTTTAATGTTATTTATGCAAGGTCTTATTGTAACAAATCTTGAACCAAAATTATTATTGTTTTTATGTATCAAAATTATTATTCTTCTAATCTAATTTGGAGAATAGAGGTAGAGTATGTTACTCATTAGAACATCAAGATGCTCACCAAGGGTTATCCAATCAACTGTTTATAATTGCTTGCAATTTGAAGCTTTCACGGTCTTTTAAGACCTTTTTATCCGATCATAGAAGTGCATTAAATCATTTCCTTTGCAAAATAAATTTAAAATTAAAAAAAACTTCTTGTTAATGAGGGTGTAAGGATCACACATATCATTGCAAACAAAGGGTTATCACTCTTACAACCTATTGAATTAAGATATTTAATTCATGAAAATAAATACTTAAAAGTTGAGCGAAATGTCTATGAATGTCAAGGTAGTGTAATATGGTATTGATACATCCATTTAGTAGTTGTTAAATGCTATTCTTTTCTTTAACAACCTCCTTACCTTAGCTTTCCACAAATATAGATTGGTACACATGTTGTTATTGATCCTAATGTTATGCATATGTTGGTACACCTATAACTATTGATCTTCGTGTTGAATCTCGTATTCATAGCATTGAATGTTACATTAATTGTAGAACTTGCTTACGAGACTTTTCAAGTAGTTTCCCTCGAGTAGTTACAACCATATGTTCAAGAAATGTTCTTTCAAGCGATTTTTTCCCAATGATCGTGTTTGCAAGAGATTCTCTTGGTATATCATAATAGTAATTAGTAATTAGTTCTAGAATAATATTTTAGAGAGATTGTGTTTGGTAATGTAGGAACTTAATTGTGCATTTGTGCCATTGTAACCTTCTTTTCATGAAAAATATGAATCTTGTTTATATTGTAGTAGTTAATCATAACTACAATAAAAAAAATGATATATTTTCCCAAACGAGTTTCATATTTTTCAACAACTTTGATGAATAACTAATCAATTTCAAAATGGGATTTCAAAATTTCGTTAATATTCCCTTCGATCATTACGATCACTCCCTAATGATCTCAAATTAGAGTATCTTAAGTGCATCCCATAAAAGGGCATGGATCTTTAATTTAGGTTCTAAGGGAAATATATGAGGATACATTTATGGAACCACATGATGATCGATGTTATTAGATGTTTAGATTGCAAAGTCTTCTTAAAATTGTTCACATAAACATCTTGAAGTTCTAGAGTGAAAAATGTTCTATAGTATTTCCTAATGTTTGTACTTTTTTTTATTACGTTACACACAAGATTTTTTCATTCAAGTATAAATGATATCTTTCAAGCATTAAGTGTGTTTTGAAATAAAGATTCAAAAAGTCAATACCCACAATCTTTTGAGATTTATCTAGTAATTGTTTGGATTGAAAATTGTCCTTTTGTAATGATTGCTACACTCGAAAAAAAAGCTTCGCCTTTGTTCAAACCACTACACATACATTCAACTTGTTTTACAATTATTTTCCAAAATTAATCAGTGTATATATATTTCAATATTTGCAACTTGTAATTATTGCTTGCATTATAAAAATAAAGCTTTACACTTCTATTTTTGCTTGCAAAAAGAAATTTCAAACAACATTGCACACAAAACAAACAAATTTTCTATTAAAAATAATTCTAAAATTTTGTAAGCTCGGGGTTAGATATTAGTCGGTCTATCTAGAAATTGCAACTTTCCTTGTCTATTTCTAATTTGCTAATATCGCATAAGGTGCATGGAAAAGAGCAATTAAAAAAATGAATTCCACTTTGTTTTCAAATTAACAAGCCCACCCAAGGCACATGATAAAGAGTATATGTAGATTAGAGAGGGAGCAAGCCAAAAAAAAAAAAACCAAAATGAGATATTTAAAACTGTATATAATAGAATTTTGTCCATATTTTTGTGAAAATATTTATATTTTAAGAATTTTATATAGCTTTTAGAAAATCTGGACAATTTTTTTTAGAGTAAAATGCTTTAATCTTATAGAATTTAGCCAATCATTATAGAAAAAAATGAAAACGGATGAATCTTCTTTTGAAAATAAAAGAAGAAAATTAAACCATGGGTGAACTTTATCCCCTAAATTTTTCCCAAGTGTACTTTACGAGTTATTTAATCATGTTAGCTTGTTAATTGTTAATTATGAGTTATTTAATAATGTTAGCTTGTTAATTGTTAATTATGAGTTATTTAATAATGTTAGCTTGTTAATTGTTAATTAGTTGTTAATATTATATTAGTTTAGATCAATTTGTTGTGAGATAAATTATTGCTATCACACATTGTACTTCGTATTACATGTAAAGATGCTAGAAAATTTTGATTAATTTGGGTGTGGAATACAAAATGTATCATGCATGTCCAAACATAAATATAAGTGTCCAAAATGCAAAAAGAAGTTGCTACCACTACAATGTTATGAAGAAAATGGCTCCAAAAGAACAATTTTCCATTTAGTAGTAATTCAAAGGTTGAATCATATGTTTCATTAAAGTAAATTTGGGGTCTAAAATGACCCTCCTAAGGAAAATAAGAAAATAATAGTTAAAATAATAAAATAAGAGTTATGAATTTTGGAGGAAAAAAATCTATTTTTTCTTCGTATTCTCAACTTAGCTCCCTGTGTTTTTATAAAATTTCAAGCAAGAGCACTTGTTGGACGCATAATTCAATTCCGCATCCAACGAGTACCCACACTGCATATTTCTTATGGACCCCACCCCACAGAAAACGATAAATACATAAAAAAACATTACTTTCAAGTAACCCGTTTTTTAAATGTATTTCTTGTTTTTTGTGGGGTGGGGTCCATCAAAAGTATATAGTGTGGGTACTAGTTAGATGCAGAATTGAAGTCCGCATCCAATGAGTGTTACTGCTCAAAATTTGTGTAAAACTACAAATAGATAAATTGAATATACAAATTAAATAAGTAATTTTTTCATGACAAATGTCAAGTCAACAATTATCGTTGACTCATTTTTTTAAATTTCTATTGGTTTTGAATTCCAACTCATCAATGACTATTTTTATTGTGAGCCAATTTTAGACCCCAAATTTACTCTAACATGTTTAGATCTTTCGTTGAACATATGGACTGGCATGCAAAAAATAAGAATGGAGATATGTTGCACATTCCGTAGATTATGAGGGTCGCAGTGAAGGACACAAATAATACATTGCTTGAAAAATTTATACATGAATGATGAAATATAAATTTTGTCTTAGCGATGGATGGAGTGAATCTCTCTTTTCCATCTACAAATTATACAATTTGGTGCATTTTCCTTATAAATTATAACTTCCCTCCTCAAATGACTATGCAAATAGAGCATTTGATTTTGCCTTTATTGTGCGTGGAAAACATAGACATGGGTGTTTATTTTGAATTGTTGATAGATGAGATGTTTCTCCTATGGCATGGAATTCAAATGTATGGTATTTCACAACCTATACATGAAAAGTCATTTACGATGTACATTGTGACTTGTTGAACAATCCATGACCTTTTAGGGCTAGGAGTATGCTCAAGTATATCCTATTTTTTGGAATAGTTTAAATTGTTTTTCTCATTATAAGTCATTGAGGTTTATCAACAATTGAAGCACCATGCCTATTTTTCTTCTTTTTTGTGGTCCAAGACCAAGGAGAAAATGTTTATTTGCTTGTCCATGTTATTGTGAGGAAATGTGTTTAAGGTATTCTAAAAGTTTACTTAAGTATGTTTATGAAGGACACATGTAATTGTTGTTATACCAACAGGTGTTCATGTTTTAGAATTTGAGGTGGTGTAGCAAGTATGCTTTTCCTAAATTACAGGAGGATTAAATCATTTTACTAATTATAAGTCATTGAGGTTTATCAATAATTGTTGCATCATGCCTATTTTTCTTATTTTGGTGGTTCAAGAGTACGGAAAAAATGATTATTTGCTTGTCCATGTTGTGAGGAAATGTGTTTAAGGTATTATAAAAATTCACGTAAGTGCGTTTATGGAGGACACTTCATTTTTGTTACACTGATAGGTGTTTATATTTTAGAATTTGGGGCGTACTAGCAAGTGTGCTTTAACTAAATTGCAGGAAGATGAAACAATTGTACTGTCCAGATTGATTTTGTGGTCATCGTTCCAAATTTAACATAAACATTTATTAAAAAAGAATAAAAAATAATTGTTAGCTAATGCATGGATAACAAGCATTTCGTGACAAACAACCCATTTAACTAGAAGGTGGGTGATAATAGGTAGTTGATGCATAGACAACGAGTGATTATAACTATACATAGAGAACAAGTAACATATAACTTGTTTGTAGCACTTAACTTGTGGCATATTGGGAACACTAATATGTCATAAGTTAAGTGGCTGTGTTAGTAGCTAAATCATCATTTTCATCAAATGAAGAAAGATTTGAATGAATAGGTTGAGGTAACACTCCCTCATAGCATGATGCCAATAGATTCATTAAAGATGATTGAGTCTTGCATTGAATCGATTTAAGAGGATATGTTTAATGGATACCTATATGATATTGACAATGATTTAGATGACTTGAAAATGATCACATGCTTAAAATCATAACCATCACTTTAAAATTCTACAATCTTCCATATTGGAAAGAACTAAAGTGACACATTTATTGGATCCAATTTGCACATGTTCAAGAATGTGGTAAATTTTCCTTGGAAATATATATTTTCCACTAAGAAATATATAAATGCATTTAGAAGAGATTTGGTCATGTCAGAGACAAATAAAGATCGAAGAGAAAAAGAAACAATGAGTGTGAATGGCAAAAAATCTTACCATGCTGCATCATGAGTGTGTTTCAAACACTTAGAATAAAAATAAGATACTACTCTTCATTGAGAAAAAAATTCACTGTTGATGGTTAGTCAACAAGTCTCAAAGCACATGATCATCATAATTTGTTAAAGGTACGTAATACTAATGTTTTAATATCAATTAGTTTATAATTCAGAATTCAACCCTTTTAACCGATTTGAAGATACATTCTTCAACATATATGTTTGATATCTATACGTGGATGCACTAGTCTCACACAAGATTTTGGGCATGTCATTGAATTGTTATTTGAATTTGTCAGGTTGTCTTTTCATACTTTCTATCAAGACCATAAATTTAACTTCATTTAGGATATACATCAAAATATCAAGTAGTACTTTCACAACTTTTTATACGAATTTATTAAATAATCACATGGGTTGCCTTGAATTTAGGTGGATCACATCCAAATAGATGGCATGTCATGAGCATCCTTAGATGGCACAATGAAATAGTGAAAATTGTTTGTATTTATTAAGAAATAGTTACCTACTAATTTTATGGATACCTAGGTCCATCTTGTGGTACATTTGCATGATGATAATTAATTAGTTGTTGTGCTTAGTTGTATATGGATATTCTTCCTAGATAGGTATATGAAAGTGGTTAAGGGGGTTGTAAGGCAACACACATGTGTACTATAATATTTTTTAATTAATAAAGTCATGAAACTATGAGGTCATTAAGGATGTGAATTAAGGATCCTAAATCAATAAATTACCCTTGTTTTTTAAGTGTGTACCACTTAATTTATGACCCATGTATTTTAAAATTACGATATACGTACAAATAAAAATCAATAAAAAATAGAAAACAATATTTTTCCTTATCTATCTATATTTTTAGAATCTACATTAGTGTGTTTACTTTCATGAGTGATGAACATGTGGACCATATTTATAGAGATAAGAGTGGGATCTAGAAAACGAATATGTTTTTGTTTATGTAACTCTGACCTCTATGTTTGCCAGTCAAAAACTAAAACCAAAGAAACCAACTCATCGAACATGTAGAGGAAAAGAGACAACCCCACCTTTTTTTGAATTTACAAGAACATGCACGCCATATTTTTTACATAAAATGATAACTGTGCAAAAACATTTCATCGTCACATGTTTCAAAAGCAAATCTCTACCACTAAAACCTTCTATTAAGGGTAGATGACTTATTTTCCTCTCACATGATAGTAAGAGCCTCTAGACCTATTTCCTTTGTGCAAAATCACCCAATGGCACATGGGATACCACTCGAGAGTCAAATACCCCATAGAGAAGTCTTGTGTCATAGTTGGATGATCTGCTAACAAAACTTAAGATCTTTCATGTTCAATTTCTTGCATGAGGCCCTTGTGTTCCATTTTTACCATGGTTTGGGATCCTAGACCCATCACTACTTTCCAAAACCAATTAATGGAAACCGTCACACACTTAGAGGCCAAGTATCCCATAGAAAGGCCATATGTAGCGTTTCAATGCATATTTCACCATGTTTAAGCCTAAGAAGGTTTGTTATATGCCCAAGCGCCTTGCTATAATTCCCTCATCATTGTGAAGGTGAAAATATCTATTATTATTACTAAAAATATTGTAACGTACCGTGGTAAACCACTCATAGTCAAAATATGCCCAAGAGAGTGAATGCTTTGTGGATTTTAGGTTTTTACATGGTGGTTGAGACAAGGAGGTGTCATTTAGGGCATAGGGCCTTTGTTGTCACCTTGTGACCTTAGTTAGACCCCTAGACCCATTCTTATTATACAACTAACCCATTCTTGGTTCCCATAGCACCCTTAGAAGCAATTGATAGCCAACAAAGGTTAGATAGTGGTGGTTTAAGGGATTTTCCATGCCACTTGAACCTATGAAGAAAGGTTGAGGGATAGTGGCCCTTTCTTCCCTCCCTCAACTATAGCGAAGGACCATAGAGCCATCCATGATGCCCAAGACCTCGTAATACGATTGATATTTAATTAATTCAATGCCAAAGACTCCCTACATAGGCCTTGCATCATGCTTTCTAGATGCTATTCATGGAAATTGATCTTGAGAAGGTTCAATTGGGGATAAAGGCCATTGTTTCCTCCCTAATAATTTTTATGCCTTTAACACACATTTCCAATGCACAAAACTTGCTCATGGTTCCTATATCTCACTCGTATGCCAAAAGAAACCTTGCATAGTTCCCTTGTGCTTGTTTAAGGAATTGTTCAAGACTCTTGAGTTCAAGAAGATTCATTAAGATCCTAAGGCACTTGTTCTCATTCTTTAATTATGGTCAAGGCCCTGCATCCCTCCATGGCTCTCTATGGTTGTTCAATAACATATTAATGATACTTCGACTTGAGAATATGTGTTTAGGTCCCAAGGTCGTTGTTTCCCTTCCTTGGCCATGGTCAAGGGCATCGAGCCATTGTTTCCCTACCATGAATATGGTTAAGTATTTGAGACCCATTTTTAGTGCATAAAACGTCTTAATGGTGCCCACATAGAACTCCTATTCCAAAGATCCCATAGTGAGGGCTCATGTCATTTTATCTAGTTTTCTTTCCGTTGTGCTTGAGCTCAAGAAGTTTCGATTATGACTTAAGGCCCTTATTTCTCCTGTTGACCATGTTTAGGTGTTAAGAACCATTTCTAATGCACAAAATATACTGATGGTACCTATATCCCACTTAAAGGTCTACAAAGAACCCCCACAAAGGGGGACCTCTTAATGAAGATGAGATTATAGCAACATTGGAATATATGCTAATGAGAACGAATACCTTTGATGTATCCCAAGGGAAAGACAATAAAACTTTGAAGAAGGAAATCCACATGGAGAAATGGATCAGATTTCCAATGGAGGAGGCACTGAGACTCATAGAAGTTAGATGAATGCTACAAGAAAATCATTGTATTGAAAGAAACATTCTACAAGAAAAACAATAGATTGAAAGAAACGTTCTCTGAAAAGGAGGTAAAGTCTAATCTCCAAGTATTGTAGATAAGAGAAATGAAGATAACTAAGTATTTGAGTCCCTTCCAAAATATTGACTACGCAACATGCCCATATGTTCATATGGTCACATTATAACTCTTAGGGCTATTATAGAGGAAATGAAATAAACAATAAGAAAGTTCATCGTTGTTTTGTTCATTTTAAGAAAACATTCAATATTGTCCCTAGATATACTTCACTTTAAGAACTAAAGGACATAGGATTTAATATGTTCCATTTCTCTTCTTATAACTCTATATAAAACACTTCTAGGTAAAGTCAAAGTTGACAAAGTTTTTGTTTTTTGCAATCACAACATTATTGATGTTAAACAAGGTTCCCCTTATTAACTTAACTTTTTGGTTTATATATAGGTATGTTGTAGAAGTTTCTAATGGACAAGTTAGTGTTGAATGAAGATTGTATAATTTTTACTATACTATTTCCACCATGTGATTTGTAGATGATATCCCTGGTTATCCTTTTTTTCAATATTTGAGGTAGTACTCGCTAGGGATAGACTTTGACATTATCACTTTACTACATTGGTTTTGTTTCCTAATTGATTATGGTTCACTAGTTTGGATTTTTCATTGATTATTGTCTTGGTAAGTAAAGGTATAATTTTCTTATGCTTTAGTCTTCCATGCATTTGCCCAAACATGGATGCCAACACTCTTGCTATGTCATGGTTATGATTCTTTTCCATTGTTTCCCTAGATTGCTTTGTATGACCTTAAACTTAACATTAGATTATGTACTACAAATAGCATCAAATATATAACCATTTAAATTCCCAATCTCTATGCATAGCTAAGCCTAAAGAGCAATTGGATTGGGGTTAATCTATGATATAAATTTGATGAAATATTATTTTTAATTGCAATATAAAAGGTAAAATTCGAACTTAATGCAAATTTGAATACCTGGATATTTGATGGTTGTACTCGTATGATATTCCTTTAATGTTTCTCTAAAATATCTCCTCCAGTAGTTGTTTTCCTAATTTAGCCAACAATTAAAGAGTCAACAAAATAATGAAATAAATTAACAACATTTTTATGAGTAAATATAAATTAAAAATACTTGAGTGCATGAATACCTAGATTAGCTCCTCTCGATTTTGAGAATAAATTATTGGAGTAGTTTAGTATTGGAGCAAACCTCCCTCCAATTGACCGAGCAACAACGAATTCAACCTTGATTGTGTTGTTGCTCTGTTGGATAGAGGGAGGTAAGCTCTAAGATCATCGAAATCCTAATTTTTTCTCTACTGAACAGGGCTAACCACATGAAGGTGGAAGCTCTCATGGCCCCTCCACCCCTCAAATCACATGACTCTCAATTCTCAAATACCCAATCTATCTACTGTAAAATAGTTGAAAGTAACACATCTAGATTCATGCATAAACACTAGCATAACAAAAAGTTCCTAAAGACACATTTGTGGTTTTGTACATAAAGAAACATATAGAAAACATGCAGTAACATATATTAACATTCATTCATTCATTATTCATTCATATACACAAAAAGGTTTATCTCAATAAATTGTATTATAAAAAATATGTTTACATAATATAAAACAAGATCATTCTAATTATATAACAAGTACAATCATTTATTTCTTGATCTACTAGAAAATAGTTGAAAGAAACATATTAAGATTCATGCATAGACACTAGCAAAACAAAAAAGGTTCATAAACACATATATTTGGTTTGGTACATAAAGAAACATATAGCAAACATGCATTAAAATGTATTAACATTCATTCATTCATTCATTCATTGACACAAAATACTTCATCTAAATAAATTGTATAAAAAAATATGTTTACATATTATGAAACAAGATCGTTCTAATTCTATAACAAGTACCATAAAAAATATGTTTACATAATATCAAACAACATCATTCTAATTATATACCAAGTACCACCATTTATATTTTATCTATCTCTTTTTCCTTTTTAGGAAATCAACAGGATGTCAGATGTTCCTTCTTCCCCTTCAACTGCTCTAGGCTCTGCATGTCTTACTGGAAACTTGTATAGACGTCGATGCGACTGTAAGGGGGGGCGAGGAAATTGCAATGAGAAAGAAATGTTAAATTGATATTTTTAGTTATTATTATTACAAGTGTTTTATTAATAAAAAGAGCAGTAGATTGTTCTTTACCTTCTTCAGTAGTGGAGGCAACCATAGTAGTTTCAGGCATGGCCATATGTTCCTCTTCTGGTATGGCCTCATCATCTACATGCTCTAGAGTTTAAATAAGAAATATTATAATTAATACACCATTTTAAAATAAGTATTTTTTATTGTAATACATACTACAAATTTGTTATAACACATGAAGTACCTCCAATACCAAGTTGAACACTCGTTGCAAGAGGCACTCCACCGTCACTGGGATCATGTGTTCCGCTACTTGGGACATTTGTATCTACATTGGTTTCCTACTTTGTTAGGATTTATAATCCTCCCTTGTGCAAACTGTTCTATTAGATTATATTTTCCTAACTTAGGATTCATTTAGTTATTATTGGGTCCACTAGTACCATTGGGTCCACTAGTACCATTGGGTCCACTAGTACCATTGGGTCCACTTGGCCTAATGGGGCCACATGTACCAGTCACTAGAGTGTGGGGAACACTGATAGAGGCTAACTGTAACTGATTTAACATTCACGCATCAATTTATGCACCTCCTAGACCAATCCTTGCAATTTAGGAGCCAATGGGAGTGTCGACACCAACCTCCTTCAGTTGTTGGCAGTTGGTGACTAGTTAAGCTTAGTTATGCTTCAGTTACATTTAGTTAGATGTCCTCCAGTTCAGTTAGCGCCAGTCTTGCATGGCTGCATGTGGGAAGGCGCCTATTCTCACCTACTTATCACCTACCACATCATTTAGAATAGTTTAACTAATTATAACTGATTGAGAGACTGAATTAGATAACTCAAGTTTAGCTAGTCAGCTTTGATACCATATTAGAATTAATGTGCCATTGATATTCAGGAAATGAGTGCCATTAGATTTTAATTATTATGCAGTGTAAAGGAATGAATAATACCCACTGAAAAAAACAAATATCACAGGAAACATACAAGTGTTGCTCAGTATAATTAAAGTATAAACTTCTAGTGTACAATGGATATCGGACAGAATCAAAGCTTTCCCGAGGAGGCTCTAATACCATTGTACACCAAAAGTTTATACTGTAATTATACTGAGCAATACCTGTTTGTTTCTTGTGATATTTGTTTTTTTCAGTGGGTATTATTCATTCCTTTACATTGCATGATAATTAAAATCTCATGGCACTCATTGCCTGAAGATCAATGGCACATTAATTCTAATATGCCATTAGAGCCTCCTCAGGCAAGCTTCGATTATGTCCAATCTCCATTGTACACCAGAAGCAACTGGGTTTCCACATAAGTCTCACAAAGTGTGCATTGCTAACTCTAGATTCATTCAGATAAGTCTATGCGGGCGTGACAAACCCTGAGAAAGTGTACATGTCAATATGGAAGGATTGATTATGACATAGTACGAATTGTTTTTGGTTTTACAGTGATATTTTGCACGTATGACTTCATATGGATTCGAGATTATCAGTTCCTCTTCTTACTCCATCCACAAGATATTCATAATGGAAGTTGGAGATGATTTCATGTCTAAAGAGACAAGATCTCTATGAGGTATATATTGGGATTGGTAAAGAGTGTTATGAAGATGAGATTGAATGGATAAATGACGGTGATAAATATTTTGGAATAATATGTACGACTTTTTCTCCAAGCTTGCTCTACCTTATTGATTCTGCTGAATACCCAAAGGATCTTTGGATAGAACCTTTGGAAAGCACAATGAGGATCATTATAGAAATTTGGAGAGCACACCCAACACCACAAGATTTCTTTATTCAAAATTCTTGGCCTCTACTTTCTCTAATGAAGTTGTTCAATATGAAGAAGAAGCATAATCTTCCACACAGTCAATTTGAATTGAAGAAAGTCTCCTTGGAGTGACTCCTTCTCCTGCTGCTCCAGAAGTTTATGAGATCTCTGATATCTCATATTATCATATGTCTAGTCCAGAAGAATACATTTGAATATATGTTATTGAAGAAAAACTCTTCTTCCATGCTATGCAAACATTCTTCAGTGATTCTTTTTTAAATTCTGTGTAAAGTTTGCGAGTGATTGCTTCAGAAAATGAAGAGGAATTCGATTTCTCTCTCTCTAATGTTGATGTTGGTGTGCAGATAAGTAATGATTTGGATATTTTGGAAATAATATTAGATTGTAGGAGTGATTCATTCACTCCCATTGATCTAGATATTCCAGCAAATTCCTCCATGATTTCATGGACCAATACTCAGAGTTTTGTTGAAGAAGGAGAAAATTGTGCATCTACCATCTCGATGGAGCACTTGGAACCATTGTTACACACTATTGGATATCATACGAACTTTTTAGGATCTGATATGATCTTATTTGGTTCAAGTTTTAAGTTTCAAGAGCCTCCAATAATACTTGTAGTCGTTCTCATCAATTTTGGTGTGAAAAATCAAGTACCAAAAATATCTTTCAAAATTTTTGCTGGGGATTTGATGTCAGTATTATTTTATGAGTTTCCTGATATTATATTTTATGGATATTTGGAAATAATATCAGATTTTAGGAGTGATCCATTCACTCTCATTGATCTTGAGCTTCCAGGAAATTCCTACATGATTGAAAGCACCAACACTCAGAGTTTTGAAGAAGGAGAAAATTGTGCATCTACCATCTCGGTGAAGCACTTGGATTTGTTCCACGCTCTTGGATCTGATATGAAATTATTTGGATCTGATATGATCTTATTTGGTTCAGGTTTTAAGTTTCAATAACTTTCATTAATGCTTGTAGCTCTTCTCATCAATTTTGGTGTGAAGAATCAAGTACCACAAGTCTTCTTCAAAGTTGTTGGGGATTTGATGTTAGTTTCCTCTTATGAGTTTTCTGATATTATACTTTGTGAATCACTGGTTATTTATAAAGCTATATCATATTATGGATCTCAAGAATTTTCTCTCCACGGTCCCAAGTATTTTCTACCTTTCTATTTGATCACATGCTCATCTCCTCACAGAACTAGTAAAGATGGAGACATTCTGCATTCGCCTGGACACTTGCTCCTAACAATTGAAGCTGATTTTACCTCACATGGTTTGATGTTTAAGGCTGAAATAGATAGGTTGCTTGGGTTTTCCTCACATGGTTTGAATTATCAAGCACTTTTTCTCTCTGATCAGTTGATTTCAGTTGCTCTACATGGGTCCAGTTTCATCTTACAGTTGTCTATATTTCTGATTCAGTTGAGCATATTCTTCTTCTTCCAAAGAAGAAAATTCCTCCAGACATAATAATTTAGTTTGGGTTCATAGGTTCACATGCACAGTCTCAGGATTCTGCTGCACAGAAGAACCAAGATACTGCATAGTGCTGCAAATTGCAGCAAAAATTTCACAAAGTTTTATTCAAAACTTGTTTTCCCGATTCACTGCTTATCTTGAGGGGGGGAGTGGGGGTTTCCCATGAGGTTTTCCCCTATTTCCTTGGTTTATTAAGAAACATGTTTTAATTCTTTTAGATTTGTATATGGGCGACTTTTGGCCTTGTTCCCAGGGCCCATAGTTGTCCAAGTTAAGATTGGGGAGGGGGGGGGGGGTTAGGATTTATAATCCTCCCTTTTCCAAAATGGTCTATTAGATTAGATTTTCCTAACTTAAGAGTCATTTAGTTATTATTGGGTCACTAGTACCATTGGGTCTACTTGGCCTAATGGGGCCACATGTACCATTTACTAGAGTGTGGGGAACATAGATATAGTCTAATTGCAACTGATTGCACATTCATGGATCCCTTTATGCACCTCCTATACAAATCCCTACAATTTAGGAGCCACTAGGAGTGCTGAGACCAACCTCGTTTAGTTGTTGGCAGCTGGTGATTAGTCAATCTTAGTTATGTTTCAGTTCCATTCAGTTAGATGTCCTCCAGTTCAGTTAGTGCCATTCTTGCTTGGCTACATGTGGAAAGGAGCCTATTCTCACCTACTTCTCACCTAGCACATCAATTAGACTAGTTTAACTGATTATAACTAATTGAGAGACTGAATTAGAAAACTGGAGCTTATCCAGTCAGCGCCGATAGTGATTTAGAGAATTCTAGTTTTCCATGTAGTCAGATTGAGTTGGTGGATTCAAATCCTATCCACATGATTCGAATTCCATTATTTGTAACATTGTTGTATACTGCTGGGATTAATGAAGTCTATACTGTAATTATACTGAGTAATACTTGTCTATTTCCTGTGAGATTTGTTTTGTTCAATGGGTATTATTCATTCCTTTACACTGCATAATAATTAAAATCTAATGGCACTCATTTCTTGAAGATCAATGGAACATTAATTCTAATATTCTTAAAATAAACAAACACATTACTTTATGGAAAAAAATAATAACCATTAGATTGTACAAATAACAAATTATAAATATTCTTCGTTGCTTTTATTTACCTGAGTGTCAAGTTGGGTGTTGGAAGGTTGTGTTTTCCCCAAGTTTCACCTATGTTCAACCAAGGATTGATAGTCGTTATAGTAAGAAATCTCGAGGTATTCCTCCATAGGAGCCTCATTGAATTGTGTACCTTGCAATTTTGCATAAGAACAAGGTTTTTTCTTCTTCTGTGATATTGAATTGAAATTGTTAACAATTTATAATTTGGATACAAATTACTATTTTTATACTTACAAACTGTGTTACGAACATAAAAAAATATAGTAATAACAATTAATAATGATAATTAATTAGTTAAACTCTATAGGTACATTGTTCCATTGAAATGACATATCTACGCCTATAAATGGTCTTCAAGGTTATTGTAAAAATCATCATATAATATATTTCATTTATCAATTTGTGTGTTTTGGAATAATTATGGGTTTCTCAAATTGTGTCCATACCAAGTGGTATAGAGCCTCTCTAATCTGACATGTGGTTTTAAAAGAAAACCACACATGATTTTTAATAAGAGAAGAAGAAATAAAGAAAGTACTCCTAGAGAAAAGAAAAACAAAATTAAAAAAAGAAAAAGAAAAAAGAAAAAAAGAATAGAACAAAACAACATATTGTTTTATAAAACCACATGTGGTTTTATAAAACAACTAATGAAGTGTATTATTATTATTAAAAATAAGGATTACTATTAAATATAATAATTAATTATTATATTTAAGATTTTTCTACCTAAGTAAGCAAAATAGCTCCTTATACAAGAAATATGTCAAAAATGGAGTGAATGGAGAAATTGGAGCAAAACTAGGCCCGAGACAATAGAACTCTTAAAAGAATAAACTCAAGGCATGATAAAATTGAATTTGAACTACACAAGGGAAATGAAGAATTGACAAATACCATGAAGTATGAAGTCAACAAAGTTGTAGCATGGGAAATGGAGGAAGTTAGAAGAGAAATAAGATCAAGATTAGAATACATACTACATAAAATTGTACAATACCTTGAAGATAGAGATGTTGCTAAAAATGACAATTCTCCAAGGAGAGACCAGACATTCCCCAGTTCAACAAACACAAAAAATCATAAATCTAATTCTTTTAAAGGGGAAATCCCATGAGAATATACAGAGCACAAAAATTCTTGAGACTTCAACCAACTAACCTGCGGACCAATGCGACTAATGGGTGGATATCAAATGAATCCGAAATTAGAGCTACCCAAGTTCATTGGTGCAACGAAGCAGAGCATGGAATGGACCAACAAGACAAAAAAATTATTTTGTATACACAAAATCATATCCGACGATGAGATGATTAAGTATGCTTCAATGCAACTAGAAGGCCACACATACAACTGGTATATGTGGTGGAATATTATGACAAAAAAGGTACCCATAATTGGAACACGTTCACGAATGATTTCTTTAAGAGATTTAAATATATAAGGGAGGAAGACTTTTTCATGAAGGTCGCCAGATTGAAACAGAAAGGTGATGTGGATGAATACACGTACGAATGGGAAGAACTAGCGACATGAGTACTGGAACTAACAGGAAGTCATCTAATCTAGACATATATGCATGGAATCAAGCCATACATTAGAGGCGAGCTATAATTATACAATGTTTCAAACCTAGATAAAGCTAGATGTAAGACAAAACTTATTGAAGAGAAGTTTAAAAATTTAAGACAAGGGAACCTTGACAAAAGTTATTTAGGACAACAAGAAACACAATGCAGATATTGTATAGATAGTTGGTCACCTGTTCATCAATGCAACAACCCTCAATCTTACAACCATGGGATTAAAAAAAGTTCAAAAACATACAGCAATCACTCCGGTAATTAAAGGAAAAAGAAAAATACTTGTTGTTGATGTGGTGAAGAGTGGGTCCTAGCTAGCCATAAATGTAGAACTAATCACACATTACACTGGAAAATTATTAATCGGAAAGAATTACAAGTCCCTATAGAGGAATATACATCCGATTCAGATGAAGACACCTGCTCCCATGAAGTGTCAGTAACGACAATTACATGTTTCCAACAAACTTGCAAAGGAGAAGATTCAACAAAACTTATGAAAATTAACACCCAAAAGAAGGAAATCCAACTACCTACAAATAAATATACTCCACCTCATTTAGGAAACCGCAATAACACTGATGAACAACTATTAATTGAGGAAACACACTTAGAACAGATAGTACCCCATAGGTTACAACTTACAGGATCTATTAAAGGTAAAAAAATTACAACTCTAGTTGACTCAAGAAGTACACACAACATAATAGATATCAACAAATCAAAGGAAAATTATCCTTTTGTATACACCGTGAAAAATCTCAAAGCGTCAACCATTGTTGATCAACACATAGAAGAAGTGAGAAAATGCCATAAGGTGTCATTGAAAATATAAATCTTGAATGTACAACTCAATTTTTATGCCTTACCAATCAAGGAAGTAGACATGATATTAGGTGTCGTCTGGTTAAATTTGTTAGGAACTTACTCTACCAATTTACAAAAACAATAGATGAAATTTAAATGGAAGGGAAGCAAGTGCTGACTATATGGACCGAGAAGTTCTCCACCCAAGCATAACGAATCATAGTACAAAAATGATCCAAACCTTTGTCGATAAAACGAAATCAACCCAGATCACATATCTCAAATCAACATTCAACACAAATCCAAAACAAAAGGGGGCATCAACATACTCGACTTTGAGGATAAAGATTCCGTTAAGGGGGAGGGAAATGTTACAAACATAATATTGAAATGGCATATGTAGAACTATAAATGGTATTCAAGGTCATTGTCAAAATCATCATCTAATATATTTCATTTATCAATTTGTAAGTGTTTTCAAATAATTGCGGGTTTCTAGAATTGTGTCCATTAAATCACGCGTCTGGTTTTGAGTAACCACCCGGGCCAAATTTTTGCTGCCCATGTTTAACTATTCTAGTCTTGGTAGGTTTGGATGTATCTAGGAGTATATATTAAAAAGATTCAAATACTTAATAAGATGTCACAATGATAATAACACATCATAATTACATTATTAAAAGTGACTCGTACCTTCCTGATCCAAGTGGTGTCTTCCCTTCTTTTCAGAGAATCTTACCCTTTGCATCTTCCATGAGGGCCTTATACTCCCTCTCTGGAACAATTGGAGGGTGCTCATACTTAGGGTTCTTTTGCAGATGAAACCTATACTGGGAACACAAATATTTTAAATATAAGCATGTATTTGAGGTAACTTTGGTTATATTGAAGGTACCCTAACCGAGCATGCCAACCAACTTGTTGATAAGTTCATCCTTTAACATGTAACTTTGGGAATTCCACCTTGTGCATATGGTGGGCCCAAAGGGTTCCATATTAGGTCATTCATGCATGCACAAAATGTATTGTTTCATGCTAAACGATAATATCATCAGTTTAAAATGATTGTTGATTAAACATAAATTTCAATTAGATTATACATAACAATTAAAATACTTCTTAACTATATGTAATATTTTCTATTTCATGGGTATGAACTCATCGTATACCAAAAACGTAACTGGTAGTGTTCCCATGCTAGTGACACAATAAGATCTAGGAAATCTTGATTCAAATTCTGCATTGCGATCACACTCTTCATCCATAACATCCCATGCACATACTGACATGTGATATTAATCCTACTATGTACTACTAGCATCAACCATGGAGGGTGTACCGGTCTGAGTGACTGGAGTTCCACTCACAGGAAGAGCAACGATGCTGGTACCAATGTCAACCCCCATAGTCGCACCATGAGGAACATACTACCACAAAAATCCTGTAAAATAAAGAGTTTTTTTATAAAGGATAATATAATTAAAATCATAAATAAATAAATGGGATAATTAAAGAAGTTGCTTAACCCATTGTGTTTAATTTGACACCCCATGGTATTAATCCAATCACTTATCTCTTGTGTCTACGCTGGAATCATACTTAAAGAATCAAATTCCTTGTTTTATTTTATGACAGGCTTCCTTATTGTTTGCATTGGGTTAGTGGAAAAAAATGGCTTCGTCATTAAGCCCTTCCTCAGGAGAATCCATGGACTGATCTAAGGTTGGTTCCTTCCCCCCGTCACCCTATTGATCATCATGAAATCTTACATACTACACAATAATATTACTAAGAATAATTTACAAAATATACTATGCGGAAATCAACAAGCATTAAAATAACATTATGTGCAAAGAGTATTCTCATAAATAATTTTAAACTATAAGAAAAATAAACTTTACTTTATAGATGATTTAGGACACAAAATCATTCTAGCTATAATGAATAGAGGGGTATATTTGAGATTTATTTCAACATTACAATTAAAGGAAAATGGTCAGCTTTGAAATTGTTGATCTAATTGAAGGAAACACAACATACATAGGCATCATGGGAAGGAATTAGGTGAGACTATATTTACATGCATTTATATTGATGATTGCCTACTGCAAGGCCGATGCACTTAAAACACTGATCAACATGCCACAATATAAGAGCCATGAATTATTCAAAATTTTTGGTAACTGAAAGGATGCATGAAAACATATTACAATAAATGATAATCATAATATATAAGAGTCATTGCTTACAGGTTGGGTAAAATAGTATATGTACTACCCCCATAATAGAAATGTATGTATCTATTCAATTCAAATTGTAGTCAATCAACAACTCTTTTCCTGCAACTATTGATTTTATTGCACACACGAATACATGGTTTCCTTCATGCCCCTCAAATATGTAATTAGGTTTCTTATTTGTTGTTGCAGGTCATGTACTGTTTATAAATCATGAAATATTCCCCACTACTTTTTTCCTTTTCAATATACACTGATTCTCCTTTATTTTGATCCTTGTATTTTAGTTGGATGTAATTTACAACTACACCATATCTTCGCATACTTTTGTATATTTGACTACTTGTATCCAATATGTGTAGTTGTAACTGGGTTCGACATACTCCATCAATTGATTTAATCCATCGTCACAGACCTTCATGCCATCCATGGAAAATATCCCCAAACATGTAATAACGATGGAGCAATGCAACATATCCTCTCTTCGACAAAAAAATCAACATTTATTTGAGGAAGATCATTGGGTACCATCATTTCACTAGATGTTTGTACCTCAAGGGAAACTGAATTTTTCCTATGCTTTCATCACCATAAGAATATGACCCCCCTTTAGCAAGAAAAAATTAGAATCATCTATTGAATTTTCTTCTGACCTTTTTGCCTCTTGTTGATCGCTGCTTGTTATACTTACTAGATGTCTCGCTTTCCTCTATTCTACCTGAACTTGCCTCGCTCGACAAAGATAGATCTGGAAAATACTTATTTGGTTGTACATCCTACAAATATCCATCAAATCAGAGATATAGATACTGAGTGTCATAAGGGATGTGATGAAATATATTTAGGAAATCACAATAACATAACTAAAGATCTAAGTTTGAGTTTTATTTTATTATACAAGTGATATATAGTAGCTTATCTATGATGAATTCGGTAGTAATGTATCATATTTTTTAACAACATATGATCTATTCACAACATGGATAAAACATATGATCTATGAGGATGGTATTATTCATCACTTATAGGAGGATTTACTTTTTGTCTAGCATAATTACTTATAATGTTCCCACTCACATGATCATAGAAACCATATTTGAAGTAAATTATGAAGGTCTTATGGCATGGATGTCTAGTTAGATCCTAGTACAGAAGGCATATGTTGTAAAGTCTATTTTTCTATAGCAATTCAAAAATTTATTGGAGGGTGTCTCCAACTCACAAGGCGAAAATATGGATATGAGTATCTAACCTACATAACCCCATGAGAATGATAATGACTACTATTCACGCGCTTTATAATAACAAAGGGATTGTTACATTATTCTAGCCTAAATATTTACAACTTTGCTTAAATATTTAAATGCCCTTAATATTCCTCATGTTGAGGAATATGGCTTCCATAACATCCATAAAATCCAAAATGGTGAAGTGATACAAGGATTATATGTTTATAATCCAAATAGATAATCATGATCATATACATTATATTGATGAAATCCAAGCTCATTTATTAGAAATAAGCCAATCTCAGACACCCATACTTGTATTCTATCACCACAAACTAGGATACCTCTATATACACTTATGTTAGTTACAATCCATTTCCTTGGCCAAAATAATATAGATAAAGGAATTTCCACCTCCTGCATAAGCGATATTATAAGAAAATACTCATATTATACAAACGAGACTCTATTAAACTCCAAATGTATTAAGGATATATGTGATCATACTTAGATAAAACCATTATTTAAAAGAGTATTGGATCTCTATAAATCTATTTTAAAAAATTATTTTAAAAATACCAAAATAGTTTAAAAGAGTATCGGATCTCTATAAAGCTATTTTATCTTCGATTTGAGAGTTTTATGCACGTTTTGAGAAGATTTTAGTAAAATTGTGTTGCTACTACAGCTGCAAAATGGATAATTCAACTCCCTTGACACCAAGAATCCTCACACCCTTCAATTATCTAGATTGGAGGGAAGATATGTAGATAGTATTGCACAACAAGATTCTCTAAAGGGTCACAATGGGAAAGGAGGTCAAACCCCATGCATCTATTGATAAATCAAAGTACCTAAACAAGATTGATGAAGATTTTCATTTTATGTGTATTCATATCTCCAAAGAATTACTCTTCCATCTTGATGGATTGAAAACCCCAATAGAGGTCTGGCTGAAGCTCAAATCTCTGTTTGGAAAGAAGATGATGTAAGAGGTCACTTTTTGGAGAATGAATTAATTTCTATTAAACCCAGCAATTTTGAAACCATTCAATAGTTCTTCACCAAGTTCAAGTCTTTGGTCATGCAATGGAAACAACATGGAATTGATAAGAAGGATGAGCAGTTGGCGCTATCCATTCTGAGTAAGTTTGGCCTTGAATTTTTAGTTTTTGTGTCCATCTTCCACTCTGGGAGTTTGAAAACCCTAAATTAGTGAATTCCTTCACTAGATGTATTCGCTAAATCCATGATCCAAGAATAAGACAAATTGATCCAAATGGGAGCCTTGAAATCCCACAAGAATCAAGATCTTTTGGTTGGGGAGTCAAAGAATGATAATTCCAAAGGGAAGAAGAAGGGAAAGGATAAGATTTTTTGAATTCAAACCAATGGAGAAGCTTAATCCATCATATGGAGCCTTAAGTTCCAAGAAGGATAAGAAAAAGAGGTTTGAAAAGACCAAGTGTACCTATTGCAAGAAAGGAAACCATCCAGATAATTCCTACATGAAGAAAACTATAGATCAAATGGCCATACTTCTTGAGTAGAACCACATTTCCCTCCCAAAAGTAAAAAGGAAGACTGAATCTAAAAGCAATACAAATGATCATGATAGATGCCATGCACTAAAGGCTGGATTTCAAAATCTCAAGCCTTCCTCCTAGATTCTGGAGCCTCCAACCACTTGATTTCCTCCAAAGAGACATTTTATTCTTTATATTTCATTGATGGTTCAATCATTCGCATGGTAGATGATTATCAAGTCCCAGCTGTAGGGAATGACACGGTACAATTCAAGCATGGTGTGTTCAACAATGTTCTATATGTACCCTCCTTAGCAACAAACTTACTATCTATTTATCAGACAACACACACTAGTTTACAAAGAGATTTGTTTTTGAACCTGACACAATTGATATATCAAATATATATTCTGGGAAGATGATAGCTAAAGGTGCTGCAAACCATGCCTCCAAGGCATATATGTTCTCACACTTTATACTTGCAGCAGTTGCACAATGAAGAAATGGTTGAAGGATTGCCTCTCATAAACTCCTCTCAAGGAATATACAAAGGCTTCTTGAAAGGGAATCATCCAAAGCAAAAGAATGATGTTGGGAAGGCAAGAAGAGCTTCCTCCACACTTGAATTGATACAGAGTGATGTCTCAGGACCAATGCATATAGATTCTATGAATGGATCCAGATACTTTATGACCTTCATATATGACTATTCCAGGTTCTATTGGATGTACTTTATTAAGCAGAAGTCTGAGTTGTTTAATACTTTCAAAGTTTTCAAGGCCTTAGTTGACAACATTGTTGGGAATAAAATCAAAGCACTCAAATTAGACAATAGAGGGGAGTACATCAAGAGAGAGTTTCAACAGCTCTGTGCTTTAGAGGGCATCCAAATGCAACATTCTATCCCATACACACCACAAAAAATGGTGTAGCTCAGAGGAAGAACTGATCATTGAAATAGATGGCCACCTTCCCTCTTGAAGAAAGGGATATTCCACCATATCTCTGAGCAGAAGAAGTGAACTATGATTCGTATATCCAGAATAGGGTACCTCACAATTTAGTTGCTGGGTTCACTCCATTCGAAGAACTGATGTGACATAAGCCCTATGTCTCACATATGAGGGTTTTTGGTTCAAAGGCATGGCCATAATCCCATCTGACAAAAGAAAAGTTCTTCAATCCAACGTAACGAATGCATTATGTTGGGATATTATGCATAAGATGCAAAAGATGACAAGATGATGGAGATTGGAACTAGGATATGCTTCATTGAGAGGAGTGTCCAATTCAATGAAGATCCATTGCAAGATCTACAACCAGTTGAAGAGGAAGGTAAATATGCTCAACCTACACTATTTTCAAATGATGATGTTTCTTTTGATGATTCAAATTCAGAATTCGAGGATGAGGACCAAGTTGAATTAGATATTGATGTTGAGAATGGAGATCAAGCAGATCCAGATCCAGATCCAACTCCTACTCCCAATCCTAGGAATAAATGGGCTCAAAAACTCATTGAAGTTGCTGGGAACATTGTTAGGGATCCATATGACTAAAGGAGAACCAGATCTCAGTACCAAGACGAGAACCTTGCACTATGTCATTCAGATCCACATCTTCCAGAGAGCTACTACATGATGGTGGGGTATGATCCACAACTATGAAAATAGGATTTCCATGATCCAAAATGGAAGGCTACCATGGATGAGGAATATGAGTCATTGAAAAACAATGAGACATGGGATATTGTCCCTCTTCCTCTAGAGAGAAGAGACAAATGTGTCTTCCTACATCGTGACTTGGAAGAAGAGATCTATATGAAAGAACCTATGGGGTACACTGATGATCCTTCCTTGGTATGCAGGTTGAGGAAATCATTGTATGGCCTCAAATAATCCCTAGGGCATGGCGTTCCAAGATCACATTGGAAGAAGGAGCCTCACATGCACTATATCAGGGAACTAGTGCACAACAATACCATCACACTACATTATTTCCTTACAGAGGAACATGTTGTAGACATTTTCACAAAGTATTTCACTTAGAAGAGATTTTCCTATCTCAAATATCTACTCGTTGTGAAGGATGATTGAGTTCGCTACTCTTCATTTTTTAGGGGTTTTTTTTCCCATGAGGTTTTCCCCATTTCCATAGTTTATTGAGCATTTTTTATATATATTATTGTATGGGTGACCTTTGGTCCCAGTTTCCATGGCCAAGGTTGTCCAAGTTTGGATTAAGCGGGGGGGGGGGGGGGGGGGGGGGGGNGTGCTATGAAAATGTGATTTGGGGCCCGCTAGCCACTTGATGCGTCCTCATGCATGAATTTAGTTACTTTGGAGACCAATCCCTAGATTTTAGGATTCCACTCAAAGTTATTGGGAGTCCCACATTCAGTTCACCCTCATTTGAGTGGAGTCAAGCTCCAATGGCCACTTTTAGTTATCCAAGTCTCCTAATGCACCACTTCTGCATGTGATTTTCATGATTTATGGATAAAGCTGCCTTTTCTCACCTACCAAGCTCAGTGAACTAATTCTCCACTGATTCATTTTGCTAGAGTTGCACTAATGATGTTTACAGTGGTGATTTTTCCTAAGTTAGACATGTCTACAGTCATGGATTTGATTCACTCCTGGAGTATTTTAATTTCCTTCTTTGTATAATTTATTGTGTGGAAATTTATCCCAAGCTTAGAACAATTGAACTGAAAAAATTACTTGAAAATATACAAGAAACAGTCAAGAAGGAGACTGAATATGTGATAATCCACAAACTGCTGATGATATTAATTTACACCAGCCATCATTAAATAGATGTAGGCTTCTCATATAGTAGATACTCCAAGGATTAGAAAGCATTAGTTTGCTATTTGAATCAGTACAAAAGCAGACTTACTAAACCAGTCAAAATCACCCATAGGTGCATAAAGCACTTTCCAAATCAGTCAAGACGCTCACAAATTTGTTGAATGAGTGTGTGCATATCATAAGTGATGGAAAGTTGAATTTATCATGCTTTTAGATGAGGAAAATAAGGGAGGTGAATTGGTGCAAAAAACAAGGCAGTCTATCTTAAGACTAGCTTTATCTTTTGCCTTAAAACTGCAGAAAAAGATGGAAACTATGGATTAGAAAGTAATGTGTAATTTCTATTCTGGGAAGTCTGTGGGTTGGCATAATATTATCCATGATATTTCTAACTCGCTCCATGAGGTAGTTTTGGAAATTTTGATCTCAAAAATGGAATTGGGTGCAAACTAGCTAGTGTAACCTATGAATTAATCAAAATGATTAATTATTTTATCCTAAGTCTTGGGATGGGTTTTGATGATTCAAAAAATCCCTCTTAAGCTTGAATTTAAGTACAATATCAGAGATATAGGGCCTTGCAGCAAGGCTTAGTAACCCTTTACATATTGCTTTTCCATACAAAACAAGGAAAGAGAAAAAACCAGAAGTGGGAAAACCCTCCCTTAAACATGGACATGAACAAAATTGTATGAAATATGGTTTTGAATCTGTCTTCACCACATGATAAACTATCCAAAGTAAATAATTGAGATTGTTGAAGGTATGTTATCCACTAAGTTGCACTTAGGGTATTTTTCAAGTGATCCACCAAGGATCAAAACAAATCACTTCTTCTTACTCAGTGCTTGGAAGTTTTGTGGTTTCATTAGGGCCACTTATGGCCTCTTTTTGGATGTTCACACCCTTTCGAGGGAATTGTATTAAATGACATAGCATGAGGTTGTTTTATGTAAAAGGCCTGGACTTCTTAGACTTGGTCATCAAGGTCATCATACTTGAGTGCTTTTTCCCTTGTTAATTATATGACGCTTTTTACACGACATATAATTTTCAAGTTTTTCGCTCAAAATCCTCCAAAGCTGGGATGGTCATTAGAGGAAATTTCAACTCAAAATGGGCCTCCTAAAATGAACTAATAAAATAATATATAAAATAATAAAATAATATTTATTAATTTTGGAGGAAGAAAAGAAAAAAAATACTTTTTTGTTTGTAATTTTGACATATCTCCCTGTGTTTTTACTAAAATTTTGATCGGGAGAGCTCGTTGGATGCGGAATTAAATTCTGCATCCAACGAGTACCCACTCGGCATACTTTTGACGGACCCCGCTACCCAAAAAACAAGAAATACCTGAAAAAATAGAATGATGACATCATCATTACGTTTTTTCAGGTATTTCTTATTTTTAGGGTAGCAGGGTCTGTCAAAAGTATGCCGAGTGGGTACTTGTTGGATGCGGAATTTAATTCCACATCCAACGAGCTCCCTCGATCGAAATTTGAGTAAAAATACAGGGAGATATGTCAAAAATACAAACAAAAAAAAGTAGTTTTTTTTATGATACCTATCCCCAAATTTATATTAAAAAAGTGTTTAAGACCTATACGGTATTTCAAATTTAAAGCAATTTCATTGGCTAACACATGATGACATGGAATTTGAATAAAAGTTAAAAGGTCCATTTTGAGTTGAAATTTCCTCTAATGGATTTTGGTAAATTTTTTCTTAGAAAGGTTATTAAAGCCTAGGGTCTATGTATTATACCATGCTAGTCATATATCCAGATTTTTGTGAACATCTGATAAGTCTCCTCTAGGATTTTTTAATTTTTAGTGTTTTAATAAAATCATCAATAAGGTGTATTTTAATTGTAATATTTCAAAATGTCATAAAATTGGGCCTAGGGATCCAATTTGGTCATGGGGATGCTCATTTTTGGAGCCAGAGAGCTAAATTAAACCATAAAACCACTTTTGAGAGTCAAATTAGTAATTTTTCAATTATTAATTTGGATTTTCTCTCCAAAATGGCTCAGAGGGTCAAATAAATGGAAAAATAAGAGAAACCCCCAATCCTAAATCAAAGGAAGCTCGTCTGAGACTTGTCTCTGAGGTGTCAAAGTTGTTGAGGATATTTTTTGGGACATTTATGAGCATAGAAAAGCATCTTCAACCATCAAAGGAGGGGATCCAAATCACTTCCACAAAAGGGAGCGAATTCACTCATGGAGGGTGTTTTTTTCCACTTGGATGAAGTGGTTGGAGGAGGTAAAGGATTCCCAAACCAAGTGGGATACCTCAATTTAGGTAGAATCATTACCTCCCATGAATTCAAACCTCCTCCCACGATTATCTCAACCTTCAAAACCACCTCACACTTGGAAAATTCACCCGCTTGGGGTTTGAGCTTCTTTTTTGCTATAAAAGCAGGGTTTTTCTCCTCAATCAAGATGGATGAAAGAAAGCTCTGCTATTTTGTATTGTTTCTATTTTATGAATAAAATTGCAGAATTTTTATGTCCACTCTGTTTTATGAGATGAATGCTTGCAAGTATTGAGGTGACATTGTTAAATTTCTGAATTGTTTCTTCCTTTTTGCTTAAAATTGCTATTAGATCTAGCTTAGAAGGTCATCCTAAGGCACATAGAGTATGCATTTACTGTTGTAATTTGCTTATAGGTATTTTTATCTCAGGATATAGGAGATTAGTTGTTCATACTTAGTTGTATTTCAACTCTTTCTCATTTCTTGTTTTTGAGTACACTAGATCTAACTCTTTTTCTGCAGGGATTTCTCATAGATTTGTTTTGCAGGTTACTTTTTCAAAGGAGGATTTGAACTCAATTGTATCTTATTCTTATTTGATAATCTCTCAAGTTTTATCTTATTTCTATAGTGTCTCCAAAGTTTCCATAAGAAGATTAAGCAAGGCTTGAAGTTGCTTCCCATCTTCTCAAAACAATTCTCTCTCCTTTGTCCGGTTACTTAGCTTGAATATGCAAATTTGGTAGATCTGATTTAAAAGTATGATAAATTCAATATATTTATTTATCATATTAGGTAATTTATATTTGGAAGTGCTTAAAAAGAATCATCTTTTACTGAATCTAAAGTTGTCATTTCAGTACTTTAAAACTAGTAAAATTTTCCAATATTTTGCAAGTACTGAAATTAGTTTTAGTTTTTATATTTTTTTCATTTATTCCATCACATTATAATAATTTAAATTTCTTGTTTTTATCAGGTCCAAAGAAAAATAGGAGGAATCTCTGCTCAAAATTTGAGTTTTGGGTCTCTTGGGACACCAAAACCCCCCACTTTTCCCCTCTTCTTCATTCCCCTTCACTCCATAAAGTTGTATAAGTATTTAGACCTGTTTTATAGGGTATAAGACATATTATAATTTATTTTTTCTGATATTTTAATCATAATTAGTAAAGAAATCAAGTGGGATACACATCGCCCACACTTCATCCCCTCTGTGGGGATTGGTAGTGTCTCTTTCGTCGCTTGATTTTTTATAAAAATCACACGCACACAATACACTTTATTTGAAGGATGTATTAGTTATTTATTTTGTTTCATTTCCATCTCTAAATTAGTTTAAATAATTTTGTTCCCTCTCTCATTGCCACGAAGTATGCTCTCTCCACCACCCAAAGGCTTATTGTCGATTATTGGTGGATGATCAGAAAGTGACACATAGCTTATGGATTCTTTTAGGCTTTAGTTTTATTTTACTGCCACAATATATTTGCTTCATTATACAATTGGAACGTTTCTGAGTGAGGAACCAATTTTGTCATCTCTCCGAAAATATTCTCAGTACTTCATAAGTATATCGAGAATCTCACTTCCCTTAAATCAACTCATCTTTAATAATTAAAACTAACTAAGACACATTGCAAAACATTTCTTTTTCAGCAACATTTTGACTCCATTTGGCACTGATCTGAGTACACAATAGTCTTATTTTATGTTGGAGACATTTACCACCATACACACTCATTTTGGTCAATCTGGCCTAGTTAAACCACTATCCTAAGTTTTATTGATTTAATTGACATCAGAGGAGCATTGTATGACATCAACGTGAGCACACCCATGCCTACCTTCAGTCAAGGAAGCTAACTAAGCCTTCTCCTTCATTCGGGGAGGCTAACTGGAGCACTCCAGGGGTGATCTGAGTGTCGTAAATGCACTTAATTGATAAATGATAGTTACAATCAGTTAAATAGAGTAGTGAAGGTGCCTCCTTTCATTAAATTGATTATTTAATGAACTGGAGTCAATAGGGGCGCCTCCAACCACTTCTGATGGTCAGTTACACTTTAGTTAACCTCATTGGGGTTCATTGGAGTCATTGATGCGCTACCACTTGTTGGTTGGCTTGCAGTGACATGTGTCTGAGCTACTTTCAGTTAGACTCAGTCATTTATTGCACTCCAACTTCAGTTAGGACTCAGTTGAGTCAAGTAGGGTTTTGATCAGTGGTTAGCTAGAGTGTTTACTGCGGCTTACATTTAGTTAAGCTAGACTCACTCATTCAATTTGAATGAACTCCTTGGGAATTCGAATTGTCTTAGCATTCATGCATCTGGCATGATCATTGTATTGTATCATCATTCTTTCATTTGATTATCAGGGATGATTTTAAGGAACCATACTTATTTAAAAGTGTATAAATGTTGGCGAATATTACCAATTCTTAAAATGACAACTATAAAATGATTGGCGATATTTTTCAAAAAAAATTTAATTTCCAAGGATTTTGTATCATTTATATAATAATTTGGCGATTTTTAGGGTGAAAAAAGTTTACCCCATCAAAATTGGGCGAAACAGGGCTTCAAAAAATGCAAAATGGCGAATCTTTTTTGGGAGAAAAACATGGAAAAATAGCCCATTGGGCTAAAATTCGCCCCTAAAATTATCCTTGTTGATTATACAGAGCTGCTACTTCCATTGCAGCACCATTTTGCCAATTTTATGCATATTTGTCTGAATTCTTTGTGAGACTATGTTTTCAGTTCCTAGACCATTGTGACAAATTAATATGGTATCTGAGCTCATGACGGGACGAAGCTCAGGTCTCTCAAAAACAAGGTTTTTGACAGATCTTGCATGAAAAATTGAGCAAAGCTCAAAAATTCCAGCACTGCACCAGAAGCCAAGGCTTACCACTTAATACCCCAAGTAAGGAAATTGTTGGTCAAGATTTCTTGATCAACTATGTTGGGTGTGATGAAAGCCTAAAATGTGCAGGCTGTCCAACCTTACGGTGCCCCTTTTGTTGTGTTTGCAGGTTTTTGACAGTTGAAATCATTCGCTCCAGCAGTTTCAGATGGCTTCTTCTGTAGAACTCTTGACTCCATTCAATTTCCACTCATGGAAAGGAGACATGGAGATCCAGCTACGTACTAGAGGACTCTATAGGGTCACTATGGACACTGAAGAAGATCTTGCTTTTGTGACAGACAAAGCTAGATTCTTGAACAAGAAACATGAAGCATTCAGATTCTTGTGCCTCTCTATTTCTCAGGATCTTCTTTTCCATCTCTTGGGATTGAAGACTCCAAAGGAAATCTGGGACAAATTGGAAACCCTGTATGGAAAATAAGATGATTTGAGAGTAGACCAGCTTGAGAATGAGTTGATGTCTCTCCAGCCTTCCAATTTCGAGACCTTGAATGATTTTTTCACAAAGTTCAAGCACATTGTCTTACTGTTGAAGCAATGTAAGGTGGAGAAGGAGGATGGTCAGCTCATCCTCGCCATTCTCTCCAAACTTGGAGCTGATTATTCAGTTTTTGTCTCTACATTCTGTGCGGGGAAGCTCACAACCCCTGGATGGAATATTCCTTCACTCAATGCCTTCATTGAGTCCATAAAAAGTGAGCATGATAAGCTTGTCTATATGGGGATCATCAGATCCTCCCATGATCAAGCCCTCCATGTCTCGGGGCCCAAAGATCTAAAGGGTAAAGGAAAGCAGTAGAAGAACCCAAAAACCAAATTCAAAGATCCTAAGCCTAAAGTTGAAAACCAGCAACATGAAGAGTCTTTCGGCTCAAAGAAGAACAAAGGAAAAGGGAATCATGGAAAGTAAAAAGTCAAGTGTTCATACTACGGGAATGAATTCCACCCTAAACATGCCTGCATGAAAATGAAACTTGATGAAGCTTCCTCTCTCCTTGAGAGAAATCACATCAATCTTTCGGAAAGCTTTCGGAGGAGAGATCAGCAAGATCGGGAACCACAGCATGAAAGAGGTCATGCCCTCATGGCAAGAACTTCGAAGTCCAAAGCACTCTTGATAGATTCTGGAGCTTCGAACCACATGATGGCTGAAAGAGACTCCTTCTCATCTTTGGAGACCAAAAAATCAATTCCCATCCACATGGGAGATGACTCCACCATCATTTTCGAAGGACAAGGTACTGTTGATCTTAAACATGGCTATTTTTCAAATGTTCTGTACGTACCATCTCTGGCATCAAACCTCCTTAGTGTTTATCAAATGACACATATGGGAGTGCTCAAGAGAGGTTCCTTCAGCCAGGATGATGTAGAGATCACGGAACTTTCATCCAGGAAACTTGTTGCAAAAGGCCTTGCAAACCATCATGCAAAAGCCTATGAGGTCTCCCATTTTGTGGTGGATGCAAAGCCCACCGCATTGCTGACTCATGGAAATGAAGTGAGTAGACTCTGGCATGAGAGGTTCGGCCATCTGAACTTCAAATAATTGCAGCAATTACAAAAAAATTCTATGGTTGAAGGGATCCCAGTCATCAAGCATTAGGAGAATTTTGAGGTCTAAAATGGGCCTCATAAGAGATATAATAAAATAATATTAGTTAGACATTTTGTGGAGAAGGTATATTTACAACTCATCTCTTACACTATAACCAATGCAACTATAGTTAAGTTAAATTCAAAAGATGTCTAAAATAAAACCAATAAAAAAATCATCTTTGACATGACTAAAAGTAAAGTACTTTTGAGTACATAAATTATTTTTGAATATAATATGACAAATGTACTCATAAAATAAAATATATTAATTTTGAAATTTGAAACATAAGTTAATTTTTCAATATTCAAAATATGTTTTTAAACCATGTATTTATAATTTTGAATTTTAAACATAAAGTTAAATTTAAATGAATAAATTGTCATTTCTTATATATATATTAAAAAATAAAATTAATTTTAAAATATAAATATAAAACTATAAATAAATAATAAAACATTTTTTAATTTATTTTTCATATTTTTAATACACTTTCAAAAATACATGTAAATTCATGTTTAATAGTTTCTTATGATATATATTATGTACATCACATATCGTTTTTAATGTAATAATTAATAACGTCATTAAATTAATTAAAAAAATTGTTAATATTTGGATGAAGGAATAGTACATAAATTTTTACCTCTAAAAAGTTGAGTTAATATTAAGCAAATGAAATTATATGTAATAAATTTTTTAATACTATAATATCTTATTATGATATAATAGTTCATTCAAATTGCTACATTAAGGTTTTATGTTTGTATTTGGTTTTGTAACTTAAATGTACATGTTTAATTTATGTGTCTAATTTATGTTGATATAGATGTAGGTGTTTCAAAGGTTAAAAGTTGATAGTAAAATATGAACCTTGAATAAGACCTAAATTTCAAAAAAAGAATAGTATTAATATTAAAATTCAACTGAATGAGAATATATATAGTAATTTATTATAATATAATATTTTATTTTTATAAAATAAATAAATATATATTTTATATTTAAATAATAATTATAATAGATTATTATATATAGTAAGTATTTAAAAAACAAAAAGTGTTAATCACTGAATTGTTTTTATTATAAGATCAAATTGTTTTTATTATAAGATGTCAAGTGATTTTAATTTTAAATAAAGATTTGATATATATATATATATTTTAAATATTGAAAAAATAGTTACATAATTTTAGTTTTGAATAGACAATTTACTTTTTTTGGTATTTATAATTTATTTTAGATTGAAATATAAAAAAATAATTACATTTGAATAAAACAATTAGTTTTTTGGTATTTGTGATTTATTTTATATTGAAATATAAATAGTATTTTTCTTTCTAAGTAATTTAAGAGTACTTTACTACATTTATATTATATTAAAAAATAATCTATGAGTACTATTTTCATAATGAGTACTTTACTTACAACATTGCTATAGTTAACTATGGGTTTTCACTCACCATTTACAATTTGACAAATAAGCATCCTTAACTCAACCAATTCCACCTCAACTATCATAGACGATGTCATCCTCTAGAATGTGATTGGTTCTTTTAAAGTGGATTTTGATAGTACATTTTTTGTTTTGAGGCCCATTTTTGACCTCAAAATTCCCCTAATGGAAACCATTGGAATTTGCAAGGGTTGTGTTGTTGGAAAGCACCCTGAGCATAAGTTTGATCGCGGGAAGGCAAGCCGAGCATCATGCATCTTGGGACTGATACATTCTGATATCAGCGGTCCCATGCCTATCACATCCATGAATGGATCAAGGTATCTTTTGACTTTCATTGATTATTTTTTCAGGTACACATGGGTCTTCTTTATAAAAAAGAAGTCTGAAGTCTGTGAAAAATTCACTAAAATGAAGGCCTTGATTGAGAATGCATCTGGCCAAAAGATTAAGATCTTGAGATCTGATAATGGTGGGGAGTATGTCAGTAATGAGTTGCTACACATATGTTCCCAAGTGGTATTCAGGTCTAGCATTCAGTGCCCTACACTCCCCAGCAGAACGGTGTAGCGGAGAGGAAGAATCGGTCTCTCAAGGAGATGACCACCTATATGTTGGAATCAAAGAATTTGGCTGCAAATTTGTGGGCTGAAACCATGCATGCTGCATCATATATTCAGAACAGAGTGCCACACTCATTCGTGAAAGGGAAGACCCCTTTCGAAGCATACTTCGGACACAAGCCGGATGTGTCGAATCTGCGGGTGTTTGGGTCCACTGCATGGTCCCGAATTCCACTTGATAAAAGGAGGGATTTGCAACTGCAAAGCATAGAATGTTTGTTTATTGGGTATCCTGATGAATCAAAAGGTTTCAAGTTGCTGGATATCAAAACAAAATAGATCATCATCAAAAGGAGTGTCAAGTTCGATGAGCCTCTTTAGGAGGTGGAACTAGTGACGGAGAAAACTGCTGAATTTTCTTCCTATTCTACTGAATATTTGGATGATGAAATTGGGGGTGATGACACTGATTTGGATCCTATGATTTCTGATATTAGTGTATAGTAAACATCAGATACTGAATCAGAACCTAAAGAGAAAAATCATCTCCCAACTTGGGCCCGATAGACACTCTCCTCCACAGGAGATAACATTGGAAATCTAGATGATCCAAGGAGAACCCGGTCTGATTTCGAAAGAGCAGGTATTGCGCTCTCTTGTCCTGATTATTTTCTATCTAAGTCTTGTTATTTGATAATAATTTCAGACCCTAAGTATCACTATAATGCTTAGAAGGATCTGAGATGGCAAGTTGCCATGGATGAAGAGATGAATTCTCTTCAGAAAAACACTACTTGGGAGCTAGTTTCTCTTCCTTCGGGAAGGAAATTGGTTCAATGCAAGTGGGTGTTTCGGAATAAGGTTGCTGCAGATGGAAGCACCTGAAAATATAAGGCAAGGCTAGTGGAAAAATGTTTCTCTCAGGTCCAAGGTGTGGAATACCATGATACTTTTGCACCGGTTGCAAAAATGGACTCCATCCGCCTAGTTTTGGCAATTTCAGCATCTAAGCACTAGGAAGTGCATCATATGGATGTTAAGTCAGCCTTTCTACATGAAGATATTCATGAGGAGATATACATGAAACAGCTTTATGGCTACATTTCTAATCCATCTTTGGTTTGCAAGCTAAAGAAGTCACTATACAGGTTAAAACAAGTCCCAAGAGAGTGGTATTCCAAGATGGATGCCTTCCTTCTCTCGCAAAACTTCCAAAGGTGTAGATCAGATCCAAATGTGTATATATAGAAGTATGATAGTCATTTTATTATTATTGTTTTATATGTTGATGAATTTCTGATCACAGGTAGCACAGTTTCTTCTATTTCAGTCATCAAAACTGTTCTCCATAATGCATTTGAAATGATCGATTTAGGGCTCTTAAAACAATTTTTGGGGCTCGAAATTGAGCAAAATTTTGATGGGATAATGGTCACTCAGTCCAAATACATATTAGACCTGTTAGTCAAGTTTAACATGGCTGAATGTAGAGCTACTCCATTCCCTTTCCTTCCAGGGATCAGCCTTGAAGAAGGAAAAAGCACACCTCCCATGGGCTGCACTATTTATCGACCACTGATTGGTAGCTTGTTGTACTTGACTCATTCTCAGCCTGATATTTGTTATGCCATGAATTCTATCAAGATACATGTAGTATCCCCATGATATTCATTGGAAGGCAGCCAAGAGGATCCTCCATTACATTCAGGGAACCAGGACCTACAACATTCACTATGCTGCAGACTCCGAGCTAGAGCTGGTTGGATACACAGATTCCGATTGGGCGGGTGATTCTATTGATCAAAATTCTGCTTCCAGATATGTCTTCATGTTTGGTGGTGGCCCCATTTGCTGGTCTAGCAAAAAGCAGGCCACCATAACATTGTCTTCAACAGAGGCCAAGTATCGAGGAGCGGTGAATGCTTGCATCCAAGTTGTTTGGTTGCACGGCATTCTTTTAGAGTTTGATCTGGGTAGTACTTTTTCCACTGTCCTCTTTTGTGACAATAAAAGTTCTATTTAGATATCCACAAATCTAGTTACCAGGCAGAGGACCAAGCATGTAGAGATACACATGCACTATATCAGGGAGCTAGTGCATGATAGGACCATCATTATGCAATACTGCCCAACTGTTGAGCAGTTTGTAGACATATTCACCAAGAGATTTTCAGAAAAGAAGTCTACTTACCTTCGTTCATTGTTGGGGGTGATTTCATCAAGGTGATCCAACTACTTTCAGTGTTCAACTTGAGGGGGGGGGGGTTCCCACTGGGTTTTCCCTCTTTTCCTCACTTAGTTTGTTTTGAGCATTGTTTGAGTTTCAGTATTTATAGGGTGACCTATGGCCTTTGTTTCCGAGGCTCTATAATTCTTATGCACTTTATGTTTTCTACTTCTCCTGAGTATAGCTTAAGGGGGGGTGTTGGAGATATTTACCACCATACACACTCATTTTGGTCAATTTGGCCTAGTTAAACCACTATCCTAAGTTTTATTGACTTAATTGACATCAGAGGAGCACTGTATGACATCAGCATGAGCACACCCATGCCTACCTTTAGTCAAGGAAGCTAACTAAGCCTTCTCCTTCATTTGGGGAGGCTAACTGGAGCACTCCAGGGGTGATCTGAGTGTCATAAATGCACTTAATTGATAACCGATGGTTGCAATCAGTTAAACAGAGTAGTGAAGGTGCCTCCTTTCATTAAATTGATTATTTAATTAATATTATTTAATGAACTGGAGTCAACAGGGTCGCCTCCAACCACTTTTGATGGTCAGTTACACTTTAGTTAACCTCATCGGGGTTCATTGGAGTCATTGATGCACTACCACTTGTTGGTTGGCTTACAGTGACATGTGTTTGAGCTACTTTCAGTTAGACTCAGTGATTTATTGCACTCTGAATTCAGTTAGGACTCAATTGAGTCAATTAGGGTTTTTTTCAGTGGTTAACTAGAGTGTTTACTATGGCTTACATTTAGTTAATCTAGACTCACTCATTCAATTCGAATGACCTCCTTGGGAATTCAAATTGTCTTGGCATTCATGCATCGGGAATGATCATTGTATTGTATCATCATTTTTTCATTTGATTATACAGAGCTGCTACTTCCATTGCAACACCATTTTTTCAATTTTATGCATATTTGTCTGAATTCTTTGTGAGACTGTGTTTTCAATTCCTAGACCACTGTGATAATTTAATATTTTCAGTTGATTATTAGTTTTTTCAATATCAATCTTTATTTACTCATGTTATATGTTGTTGAATGTTGAAACAAGTTTGCATCGGCCTTGCGACATACTTATTTATCAAAAACATACTAAAAACAACTTAACTTCGTCATTAACAACTAAAATATAAAGAGCCTTAGTTGAACTCTTTCTTAGGGACCACCCCCCTTGGATTCATAGGGAGTTTGGCCTAAAGGGAGAAGTTAATATCAAGTGACAGTACTTGACTCGAGACTTTCCCCCAAGGACACACCTAGAAGCTTGATCATTTTTGCTGCACTTAACCCCCAAGTGTGTGAAAGGCGACAACAAGGTCCTATATGAAAACATCTTGGTGAAGATGTCTGGAACTTGCTCAGATGATGCACAATATTGCAGATCAATGACCCCATCATGCACAATTACTCTGCTGTAATGCATATGGATCTCGATGTGTTTGGTTCGCTGCCTCAGTAATGGATCATTTGATATTCAAATGGTACTCTGGTTGTCGCAATAGATGACTATAGAATTCTATGAATCGATCCCAAACTCTCCAAGTATTCCCTGCAACCACAAACATTGAGTAGTTGCATTCTCAACTCTTTTGTACTCTACCTCTATAGATGAAAGTGCAACTACACTTTTTTTCTTACTTGACCATCTGATTGGTCCATATGCAAGCATAAACACATATCCAAAAGTTGATTTCCTATCAATGTCATCACCTTCCCAAACAGAGTTAGTAAAACCAACTAACTCTAGGCTAGATTGTGCAACATAGTGAATCCCATGAGTTTTTGTTCCTTGTACAAAGTTTAGGATTCTTTTTTATTCCATCCAATGGATTTCATGAGGTTGATCCATGTTTCTATAAGCCACACTCACTACATAAGATATATCAGGTTGAGTATGAGTCAAATAAAGAAGAAAACCAACTAGTTGCCTATACAGGGTGTTGAATGGAGTTGATTGCGCTTATTCAAGCTTAATTCCAGAAAGGAAAGGAGTCTTAATTGGATTGAAATACTTCACTTTGAACTTATTCAGTAGAGCTGAAGCATAATTGGACTGATGTACCTTGATTCCAAGATCTGATTGAGAAATATCAAGCCCCAAAAACTGGCTTAACAATCCCAAATCAGTCACTAGAGAAGGCATGGTTCATTGCATCTTTCAAGGAGGAAATTTATTATTTGGAACTTCCTGTGATTAGAAGGTCACCCACATATAATAAAATTATTATTAAGAATAATATTCAAATAGACATTTGGATCATACTTGCATCTACAATAGTTCAGTGATAGAAAAAATCCATCAATCTTGACATACCAAGCTATGGGAGCTTGTTTTAACCCATACAACGATTTCTTCAACCTGCACACAAGAGATGGATTAGTCACAAAACATTCTGGCTTCTGCATAAATATTTCTTCTTTCAGATCACCATGTAACAAATCACACTTTACATCCATGTGATGTACTTCCAACTACTTGGAAGCTGTAATGGCCAAAAATAGTCTTATGGAGTCCATATTTGCAACCGGTGCAAAGGTCTCGTTGTAGTAAATTCCTTGGACTTGGGAGAAGCCCTTGGACCCTAACCTTGCCTTATACTTTATAGGAGAACCATCAGCACCAAATTTAGTTTTGAAAACCCACTTACACTTGACTAGTTTTCTCCCTGGGGGGAGAATGACTAGATCCCATGTATCAAGCTTTCGGAGCAAATTAAATTCCTCCTTCATGAATGTTTTCCATGTTGTGTATTCACATGCATATTAATATGTCTATGGATCATATTCAACCATTATTAAGCACTTATCAACAAATAAAGGGTCCTTGATAGAAAGGGCACTCACGATTTGAGATCTAATCCTCCTAGAATCTCTAGGATTCCCAGCTAGTTCCCCAACTGCTTAGATGGTATTTTCTTCCCACTTTGGCCTTCTGTGGATGTTTGGATCTGAAATTAAACCATCATTATTAGACATATCAAAATGATAAAGTTTATTAGTTCCTTCACGTACAACCAAAGGTGGAATAGGTGAGGATGACTCTCCAATTTCTGTTGCTACCATAGGCTCTTCTTCGAACTAAACACTCCTTTCAATGAAGGATTTTTGAGTGCTCACATTGATCAGATTTTACCCTTTGGAATATTCATAATACCCAACAAATAGGCACTCTTGTATTTGAGGTTCCAAATCCCTCCTTTTATCTAGTGGAATTCTATCCCATGCTCTTGAGCCAAAAATCCTGAAATGAGACACATCTGGTTTGTGCCCATTGCAAGCTTCAAAGGAGTAATTCCATCAAGCTGCTTGTGAGGCACCCTATTCTATATGTAGGACATAGTTTATAGTTTCATCCCAAAAATTTGGTGGAAAAGTCTTAGACTCCAACATACAAGTAGCCATCTCCTTAAGACTTTTATTCTTCCTCTCAGCCACACCATTATGCTGAGGTGTGTAGGGAATAGAGGGTTGCATCTAGATACCTGCATATTCACAATAATTAAAAAACTCAAACTTGAAATATTCACCACAACTATCATATCTTAGGATCTTGAGTTTCCTCATAGACAGGTTTTTAGGCTACAACCAAGTGTTGGTAGCAGAACAAGATAGGCTAAAGACCACCTTTAGAAAACAAATGGGGGACTTTTGGATACAAGAGAATGCCTTTTGGTCTTATTAATGCCGGATAAAATTTCCAAAGGGAGATGGATAGATATTTCCATGGTTTTATCGGCCACAACGTGGTAGTCTATTTGGATGACGTTACAATTTTCTCCAAGAGGAGAGAAGAACACATGTTTCATCTAAAACACATTTTTGATCGCTGTCAAAAATATGGTATTATCCTTGAATCCTAAGAAATGCGTTTTTGTAGGGTTGGAAGGAAATATATTGGGACATATAATCTCCCAAAGGGGGACATCCATAGACCTAGAGAGGATTGAATCTATAGCACAAATCCCCTTACCCCATAATAAGAAAGGAATGCAATCTTTCATGGGGATGATTAATTTTGTGCGAAGGTTTGTGCCTGATTTTGCTCAAATAGTCAAGCCTTTGTAACAGATGGTTAAGAAAAGTGTACAGTTTAAATGGACTGATATCGAAAAGGGTGCATTTAACAAAATCAAAGCAGCAATAGCCCATGCACCTTCCCTCAAAAGTCTGACTTTCGAGAAAGATTTCATTTTATACACTTTTGCTTCAGATAACTCACTAGGAGCAGTGCTTACGCAGAAGGAAGAAGGGGAAGATGAGTACCCCATATCATTCATGAGCAATGGTGTACAAGGTGCTGAGTTGAATTACCCTGCTGTTGATAAACAAGCATACACAGTTTTTAAGGCAGTAAAACAATTCAGACCTTACATCCTCAAGAACAGAACCAAAGTGATTGTTCCTCACCCAACAGTTTGAACTCTTTTTGTGCAGGAAGAATTAGGAGAGAGGAGAGGAAATTGGGTAACAACCTTACAAGAATATGACTTAGAATTTAAACCAGGCACTATCATCAAAGGGAAAAGACTTTGAAAACTAATGGTTGTAAGTCAAGATAATGAAGATGATGATTGGGAGAATGAAGCTGAATTGCATATGACCGATATGTGTCCTATATTCACAGCCCCGAAATATTGGTACCAAGATTTGGTATACTATCTCCAGCAGAGATATTTACCTGAACAATGGAATTCTAAACAAAGGAGAGCATTACGCTTGAAGTCAACATCTTATCAGATAATTGACAGAGTTATTTTCAGAAAGAACTACGAAGGAGTAGTTTTGAGGTGTTTGGAACAATAAGATGCATCTAAGGTTGTTAAATAATTGCGTGATGGCCCTGCTGGAGGTCATTTTTTAGGAGATACTACAGCGCATAAGATTCCAAGGGTTGGGTATTATTGGACGACTTTGTTTAAGGGCACTCATGCATACGTAAGGAAGTGTGACACTTGCCAAAGGAGCGATGAGAGACAAGCAAAGGAAGCTGGGCCATTACAACCAATCATTGTTTCTGAGCCATTCAAGCAATGGGGAATCGATATTATCGGAGAAATCAATCCAAACTCTTCATTGCAACGCAAGTACATCCTCACATCCACAGAATATTTTACGAGATGGGTTGAAGCAATACCGCTATGAAAAGTGAATGAATATGTAGTCATAGATTTCTTACAAGACCATATTATGACTAGGTTTTGGGTTCCAATTTCCCTGATTTTGGATAATACATCTTAAATTTCGTCAATTAAAATTACTCCATTTGCTAATGAGAAAGGGATGAAATTACATTATTCTGCTAACTATTATCCACAAGGTAATGGATTGGTTGAATCAACTAATAAAAATCTCATTATAATTTTAAAGAAAACTATTATAGAAAACCAGAGAAGCTGTCATATAGCTCTTCCTAATGCACTGTGGGTCGATCGGGTCACACCCAAAAATTCCTTAGGTGTATCATCTTATACCCTAGTTTATGGAAAGGAAGCTATTTTACCTCCTAAAATTTTGTTTCCTTCTTCTCAATTTGCCCAAGCATCCAAATGATCTATTAGTGAAATTTTACAGGCTTGAATCAATACTTTGCTGAAATTAGAAGAGTCTAGATCTAAGTCTAAGGAAATGTTTAAGCACCTACAAGAAATTGTGAAAATATGGTTTGATAAGCACAAGTCTGGGAATAAAGATTTTGAAGTTGGAGATTTGATTCTGAAGTGGGATCACCTGCATAACAAAAAGGGCAAGCATACTAAGTTTCAACAGCTATGGATAGGCCCATTTCAGATTGCAGGAACGTTAGGCCCCTCGACGTACAAGTTACAGGATTTACAGGGTTGGGAAGAGAATATGCCAGTTAATGGTTTGGTTCTCAAGCCTTACTTCACTTAATGTCTTAGAAGTATTTTGTACATAAACAAACTTTTTGTGTTTCTTTATTTTTTGATTTATTTTCAGTTCTTCACTTTATTCGGTTTCTTTGCAAAATAAGCCAGCTCAGCTTTTGGTTCTTAGGTAACATTAGAATTTGGACAAATTGCAAATATTTGTAAACCAAAGAACTGCTCATTAGGCCTGATCCATGAATCAATAAATGATGAGATTATTTAATTTGATAGACCATTGAAAGGAAGTTATTTTATGAGCACATTGAAGTCGTATCTTTAAACCCTATTTAATAACTGAGGTTAGAGAGGTCTAGAATACTATTTTGAGGCTCCATCCACTTCACATTAATATTTATCCTAGGAAGCTTGCAGCAAAAGACCCACGGAAAGGAAGCAGAATGGACAAGTGTATGGTATTTAAAATGATCCCATGCCACAAATCAAAGCCAAAAGGATTAAAGAGTCGAAAAAATTTCCTAGAAAGAAAGATATAATGGAAACATGAATCAGTAATTGATGGGATTGCTCAAAGGTTCTTCTTTGTCAGTGAGATGAAACTAATTATCACTCACACAAAAGGATACCATGGATGGAAGAACCTAAATCAAATTTAAAATGTAAACGAAGTAATTCAGGAAGACTCAAAAGACAAAAGAAAAGCATCAAAAGAATGCAAAAGGCATGGGAATGAGGAACAAATGAATATGCCTATCCACACTCTGTTATGATCTTGTGGTGTCAGCCGAAGCAACCAAATGCAGAGATAGAAGAACTCCATATTTTGGTCTCAGAAGTGTCGTCGGGACTTTGAAAACCTGGTTACCCTACCCCATTGGACTATAATTAATGTTAAGTTCTAAATCTTACATTTCTAGAAAGGTCTGGATATTTTAAATAAATCTGGAAAAGAAGTGGGATGAGTTGGTCTAACATAATGCTATAAAGCAGTTTTTGGTTTCAAAAGTTAGTTTTTCCAGAGATCTGTGTTCACCAACCAGTCGCCAATTGTTGCTGCTACAACTATTACCCCAATTTTATTTTATTTTTAGGCCCCCCCTTTAAATTATAGATTTTGGTTACTTAGACTTTTTTTACCTTTTGAAATCCATTATCCATGATTTGGGTTCACCCTGAGTAAATTCAAAAATTTGGTTTTTGCACTAAGTGGGAAAGATTTTTGATCTGCAATGGTATATGAATCTTCATGTTTGATCTGCAACAGTGGATGAGTTTCAATGTATATCCAATGCAGCTGACGAATTTCAATTTTGACCTGCTGTGGTGGAGGGTTTTGTTTAAGTTTGAGTCACAGCAGCGAATGGCTTTGTTTGGTTTTTTCAATCCGCTCCATCAGAAATTTTTTGAGATGTTGGCCACAACAGCGGATGGTTTTTCATGTTGAAATTTAGAACTTTTTCTGATTCTTTTTGACCCACTACGTCGGATGATTGTCTAACTTTTTTCCACAACGACAGAAGCGTTAATATTTCCCCATTCGATTTTTACCATTTGATCTTTTCATTTCTTTTCATCCTGCTACAACGAAGAGTTCTCAAGTTTTTTGCCGCCATAGCGAAGGTATTTAGTGGTTTTCATCTGATGATTGTTTTTTTTGTCGACGTAGCGGATGGGTTGTTGAGCCTTGGCCACAACCTGTGGCAGAATCTTGCCTTTAAAGTCGCTCTCCTTCGGTGGGTGGTTTAGTTGGAGATGAGCAGATAGTAGCTATAGAGTCTCAATCGGGGAGCCTTCGTTGTCGGGTGTTTTCCCCCCTTACCTACCATTTGATCCTCCGATGTGCTGTGTTCTTGGCGCCAACGACATTTTTTTCGCACGTGCAATGTAAAGTTTCACCAACGACATTTAAGGTTTTCCCCTTTGCTGACATACTATATAGCTATTTAGGGGAGTGTGGGGTTATCTTTGTACTCTGGACACTGGAGTTGGTAAAATCTAGTTTTTCCCGTTCTGGACATCGTTTACCCGCATTGGACACCCTTTTCATTTGGGAGGCTTCCATCTGGAGCTCACGTGATCTCTTAGTCACTGCATCTATAGAAGCCTTCGAGCTTAGCCTGCTAGGTAGGACTCAAGCCTTTGCTTTCATTTGGTTGGTAGGATGGAAGAAGTTGTGACCTTTCATTGTTTGATGAGTCGTGTGAGTTAGGGTTGGTCATATTAGATTTTTTTTTAAAGAGACCCTCTTCAATCCTTGTGTGGTTTGCATCCACATGTTTGACCTAGCTCACTCAAGTTTTATTCTCTACCTGCTTCCATCTATCCCTGCCTGAGCCGTGTGCTGCCCTGCCATTTTCATACGTTTCTCTCATAGCACTGGTGCATGATGATGAATCCTGAGTGGCCCGAGCTTTTCTCTGGCCTTTTCCTAACCTGGTTCTTGCTTCTGTGTGATGATAGAAGTTGCATGCCTTTGATTCATGATAGCTATGTAGTTTTTGGGTTTATTTTACCCTATTTCCTTGTAGAGGGATTTTGGCCCTGGTGGGTGAAGCTAGGGTATCGCTGCTTTTTTACCTTTGTTTTGCTACCCGCAGACCGTAAGTCTCATAGGGGAATAGTGTGTAGGGTTTTCAATGATGGTTATGCACGGAGAACTTGTCTATGCTTTAGGGCAGTGGTTACAGTCGAGGTAATGTGGACAGCGGTTGCTTGCGGGATCGGGTTTGCTGGGTTCCAGTCTCCCTAGGGTCTGTTTCCTTCTCTTCGATCTTGCCATAGGTGTATGTGGATGATGTGCAGATTTTTTTTGCACTAAAGAGTCGTGGGTGGAGACAATATGTTAAACATACTGGTTAAGCATGTTCCACTAACATACATAAGGGTTTCCTTATATGCATTGAATATTTTGATGCGTTTTTCATTTCTGATATGTATGACATGTGTTTTTGACTAAAGGGTGCTAAGATAGTTTGTTATTTGCTTTAGGCTTAGTTTGTACTAGACACCATGCCTAAAAAAGGTAAGAAGAAAGCCAAGATTACCGATGATGAATCAGATGCAGAAATCAAACTCACACCAGAGGTTGCAGCACACCGTGTGCTCCTAAAAGTGAACTTAAAGTACATTGATCATATAGATAAGGACGAAGAAGTATATCGAAATATTTGTAATATGACCGCTCTAAACAAGCAATGCAGAAGGAAGATCACAGTGTCTGGAGGTAAGGGAAGTAGCAATGGTAATCCAAAACAAAAGGGATAGGAAGAAGAAGTTGCATGGAAATCAAAATAAGAAACAATATGTAGACTAGCAGAAGGTGCTAAGAAACTATTGGCTAAAGAGTCCAATTGGGAGAAATAAGAAGAGGAAGCTATGAAACAAGCAAAGAAAGAAAAAGAACAGAGGAAGAAAGAAGAAGCCATCAAGGAGAAAATTGCAAAGGTAGAGAGATCAATAGCTGAGGAAGCACTAAATCAAGAAGAGGATACATAGAAGCGAAGAAAGAAATATCAAGAAGATCTAAATAATGAGAATTGGGAACAAAGTCCTGCTCATGACAATACATAAAACATCCCTAACACCTCAGGAAATATCCTTACAGGAGGACATCTCTCGATGGTTGAATTGGGGTTGGTGCCATTTACTCCATCAAAACAACACGAAGTTGCAAAATTAGAGGATGTATTCTTTGATCCCAAGAGGAAATCCTTTGTATGGAGGATAGAGAAAACATTAAAGATGGGTACTCAGCCTGAAGTTACCACTGCGACTGAGAAAACGGTTGTAAAGGATGTAGAAGAAGATCTGGTGCAGCTGGCCTCATGGGGTGTTCCAACTGCACAGGTAAACACCTATAACATTAGTAATATTAAAGAGATCGTGGACCCATATAAATATAGAATGGCACAGATGAAGGAGAAATTGAGGAAGGAAGAGAGAGTGGGCCCGGTTTTAAAGAGGAAGTATGATGTTACTCTTTTAGACTTAGAGAAACTTCAGCAGGACTACCAGATTCTGGAGGAAGAAAAGGATGCTTTGAAACTGTCAAACACTATCCTTGATGGAGAAAAGAAGGATTTAGGAAGAAAGATGGAAGACATGGAAGTACAAAAGTCCATCGATCATGACAAGCATGCAGAGGAATCTAAAGTTAGGATTGTAGAACTTGAAGCACATAATAGCTCCTTAGAGGTATTATTGAAAGCAGCAAATGAAAAAAAATGGATATAACACCTCTCACAGAGAATTCTCTTTCGATCAGGAATAAGATATATCAAGTACAGGTGAAGTTAGCATAGGAGGTCTATGGGATCAAGCAAGTAGAATACCAATTACAGGAGATCTCAGTGATTGCTACTAAGTTCAAGACAAGGACCCAGGATATTGCAGAAACCATACAGGGGCAGTTGACATGGTTAGAGACAAATAAAGAGCTTCCAAAAAACACACCTATGAAGAACCCAAAGAAGTTGTAGATTGAACATGATATTATAAATTTTAGTAGCAAAGCCGCTGAGAAATTAATAGTGGCAGTCAATAATTCTATGAAGAAATGTGTAGAATTCTACAAGAAGGTGCTTACAACTCACAATAAATGCCAGACATCTTCAGCAAAAATTCTGCAGGAGTTTCCATCTCATGAAGAGCACTTGAAGAACCTGCATGATAGGCTATAAGAGGATGAACTTAATATACAGCTAGTTAAAGGCTTGAATGAAAAGGTGATTAAAATTTTGGTGGATTAGGATGCATTTAGTAATTGTCTGTTGGAGGATCATCTTAGAGTAAATCCACCAAGGATGGTGGACATAAAAATCCAGCTGTCCAAGCATGAAGTCCGAGTCATATTTTTGGAACCAACTAATTTTGAGACCATAACTACAGCTGTTGTGGCATGGAAACAGTTCATTAATGAGTTGACTGGGATCACTTGAGTGGTTTTGTTTTACACATGGTGATTTTACTGCAATATTTTGTATTTATTTTATTTCACTAGTAAGCACACTAGAAGACAATCATTTTGTAACTGAAAGTTGAGGAATCCCAAAGGGCAGGGAAGACCAAGAGTCATTTTTGCAAATGTATAAATATAGGTAGAGTCGAATAGAAGAGGAAATTTTTCTAGCTCTCATATGCTAAATTCTTTTTGTAAGAAGAACTATTTCTTGTTATAATAAAGAGGACGGAAATTTTGCTGGAGAAGGGGTTGCCTGAATTTCAAAAGCATGTTTTGTAGACTGTTGAATAAAGAACTATTTCTGTTTTAGCATGCTATACAAATTTGTGGGATCGTTCTAACCGATGAACTATTTCTGTGTTATCAATGATTTAATTTTCATGTGATGAATCTTATGCAGTAAATGAGTAATGAATGCTTTTACTTCACAGAGCTATCTCTATGTTATCTTTTTGGTTGTATTTATGTATTCTAAATTTATCAGCTATCTGTAAAATTATTTGTGCAGAAAATGCAGTACATTGCTGATATGAATAATAATATTGCTCCCTTGGGATAGGTTAGATAGATTAGATTAGATTAGATTAGATGTTCTTTGCTTTTGGGTATTTAGGAACAAAGGGAATAAGACGAGAGGTAAGAACCTATGCATCACATAGATTTAAAACTTTACTTTAAGACGTTGAGGTCTTTGTTCCTTGATCACTTGCTTTTAATATAGGCACTTACATATATATATATAAAACATAAAAAAGCATAAATGGTGGACCGGGCCGCAACCGGTAAAATAGGTTTAAAACTTTACTTTAATTCTACGGTAGTCGGGCCGCTAACCGGATGGATTTCCCACACCAAATGATAAACGATCTATTTGGGAACGGTTATTGGGGAGAATCCCTACTGTCGGTACCTGGTATTTTCTAGGAATCAACATTTTTGGTGCTAGAAGGAGGGCCGGCAGTGCATGGATGGCAGAGGAAACCTGTTTTCTTGAAATTATTCCACCAGTGTTAGCCGTGAAACTAGTTTTTCTGAAGAACGAGTAAACCCAAAAACTGTCAAGCACCTTTACCAAGTTCCTTTTGAAGTAGTTGATCATTTCAGGAGATACACAAGGTTGTATGTGAAGAAGCTTGGGGGATTACAGACAATCCCTGAATTACTGAAAAGAAGAGCATCTAAAAAAACACCCACATATACAGAAGATTCAGTGTTGGTAGGGAATTTGGAAGAATTGGTGAACTTATCCCTACAGGAAATTGACCAACTGCTCAATCAATTGGGACCGAAATCCCCATATTGTTCACCTTTGCAATCACCTTGGAACTCTCCACCTCAATCTCCTCGTAGAATCATGGCTAGAAATGTAAATGCAAATCAGCTTGTGAATCCAAATGCTAATCTGAACCCATGAGTACTAGCTTGGAGATCCAAAACACCACTCAATCTGGCTCCTCCATTGAATGCTTTGCCCCCGAATCTTGAAAAGTCATTACCTAAATTTGATCCGGGAGAAGGCATTTATGTGGACGATCACTTACAAAGTTTCTTCTTAGCTTTATAACTTTTAGCAGTAGATCATGATGATGTAGTATGCAGATTGTCTCCACATACTTTTAAAGCTAAGGCAACATCATGGTATTTTGGCCTACGAACAAATTCAATTACAAACTGGGATACTTTTGAAAGATTGTTTATAAGCAAGTTTGGTGGCCAAAGAACTACTACCACTTTGATGAAAGAATTACTTGCTCTAAGGATGGATAAGAAAGATAAAGTGAAATATTTTAGCCAAAGATTTGTTGCACATTTAAACAATTTCAGTGCTACCATAAATCCAGTTGAAGAAAAATTTAATCGAGTATTATACCTCAACACTATCCCCTGACATAGCAATGTTTGTTAAGAGATCAGTGAAGCCTACTTTGGTAGAAACCTATGAAGAAGTTGTAAAGATAGAGGCTGGACTTGAAAGTGTAAAAAAACATTTTGTAGAACCAGATATAAGGAATTTTGGTAGCAAGAAACCATTATTATTGACCAGACCCAAAGAGGAATGTTCTAATGAATTAGAATGTGTAGTCAAGATGGTACATAAATTTTCCAATAAGATTGTCTACCTTGAGAAAGATAAATAAGCCAAGAAGCAATTCAATCCTTATTATAAAAGAAGAAAGGAAAGTGGTCCCTCTCAACCACCTACGCACAGTCCTTCTATTATGAATTTCACTGAAGTTGGAATGTATAATTTTTTCACATTTCATCAACAACCACATTCTGAAAAGAATTTCCCAGAGTCGGTTAACTCCATGACGTTGGTTATGAATCAATTACTAGACGCTAAATTAACAGAGTCTGTAGTCGAAGAGGAAAAGGATCATGAACAAGAGGAGGCACTTGATGAAACTACCATGGTTCTATGGGATTGTATGTCCACGGTGGGTTTGGAAGAAGAAGAACCTACCGAGGAAATAAAGCTGTCAGTTGTAAATGTCATAACAAGAAGTAGGGGGGCACTAATTAAGGATAACATATTACTACCCAAAATTAACAGAATTCAGGAAAACATGAAGAAAATCAAAAATAATACTCAAATCCCACCTGTACCGGATTTAGTCATAACAAGGCAGAATGTTCCCACAACTAGTAATCCTGTGAAGGCTACAAAGAGTAAGGTATAAAGTGTCAAGAGAAGTTCAACAGAGTGTGAAATAGGGTATGATATAATAGAGTACATCAAGATGACCAAGGCCAATATTTCTTTGTTTGAAATGTGTAACTTACCCCAACAGAGGAAAAAGCTCTTGGAAGCCTTTGATACACTAGCCAGTAAACCCCAATATAATATTCAGTCAGAGGAAGAGATCGGTGAAGCAAGTATTGGGGGGAAATCCTAATCCAGAACATTACAATTTTTACTTAACTTTAAGATCTTTAATCACAATGTGCACAACTGTCTGGTATATTTTGGAGCATCTACGAATGTTATGCCTCTTTTAGTCTATAAAAGGATAAATGGGAAGCCCACACCTTCTTCAGGAAAAATCATCCAGTTGGATAGAACAACAATGAAGGTGGTGGGAGAAATTAAGGATATATTGATATGACTAGCTGCAGATGGAAGAGTGTGCCAATTTATAGACATTATGGTAATGGACATACCAGAGGCATATGGATTAATTTTGAGCAGGGACTAGTTTGCGAAACTGGAAGGGTACTTCGCAACTGACTGGTCACACTTGTGGTTTCCTTATAAAAACTGTCATAATCAAATTAAAGTGATGACAGAGCCACATATGAAGTATAATGTGACACAACTAGAATGGAAAAATGAGCCTGTAAATTTTTCACATTCGGTTTTGGGTAATTATTTTATTGAGCTTGAACTAGGAAATTATCAAGTAGAAGAAGCCAATGAGGAATTAGATACATAGCCCAAGATCCTTTAGTTTTTGCAGGCTGATAAAATTGACTGTAACATAGTTAACTTAGTTTCAGATGTAGAAAGTAGCACTAGTTCTGTAGAATTAGCAGATAGGTTTCTGGTGTTATGCTTTGATGGTTCAAAAACTCAGGAAGGATCAAGAGCCGACTCTATCCCGATTGATCCAGAAAATAATAAACATTTTTTTTCTTGTAGATTAGAATTTTAATGTACTAATAATACAACCGAGTATGAAGCGTTAATCCATGCTTTAAATAAGGCAATTGAATTCAAAGTAAAAAATTTAAAGGTTTATGGTGATTCTGACATTATTGTTAAACAGGTTCAAAATACAATTCATTGTTTATCATCGCATTTAAAGGGCTATCAAAACGAAGTTTGGGACTTCCTAACAAATCTAGATGCATTTAATATTATTTCAATTCCTAGGTTGAAAAATGCAGCACCTGACTTTTTAGCTACTTCAGCTGCAAGGCTTGTTCCTACGAATAATAGATGTTCAATTGGATTGATTTTCATGCCCATTGTACCAGATAACATCACAAATATGAGAGTATTCAATGATGATCCACAAATCTTAGAGTTTCTATCTAATGATGAGAATTTCAAAGATTTCATAATTGATGACGAGGAACATCAAGCAAATCTCCAAAATGGGAATTTCATACCCAAAGGGTTCAGAACTTTGGAAGGAATGTTTGATCTAAATAACAAGTTCAGGAGGCCAACCAATGTCAAAACACATAGTTCATCTATGCAATTTGAGCTAGTGAATCTTGGGACAGAAGCCAAACCCAAGTACGTGAACTTGGGGAAATGTTGCTCACTGGGTGAAAGAAGAAAATTCATTAGCTTATTTCAACAGTATAAATATGTCTTTTCTTGGACTTATGAAGATCTGAAGACTTATGACACCCACATCATCCAACATGTGATTCCAATTAAAGCAGGAGTCAAACCATTTCAGCAACCATTAAGGAAGATGCACCCCAAATTAGAACCCCTAATTCAAAATGAAGTGAAGAAGCTGCTTGACGCGAAAATTATTTTCAGAGTTAAACACTCGAAATGGGTTCTGAATTTGGTACCAGTAAGGAAAAATTATGGTGAGATAAGACTTTGTGTAGATTTCAGAAATTTGAATCATGGCTCAGATAAGGATAAATATCCAGTCCTGCCAATGGAACAGATATTGCAGATGGTTTTAGGCTCCAAATTGTTCTCTTTGTTAGACGGGTTTTCAGGCTACAACCAAGTGTTGGTAGCAAAACAAGATAGGTTGAAGACCACCTTTAGAAAAAAATGGGGGACTTTTGTGTACAGGAGAATGCTTTTTGGTCTTATTAATTCTTGAGCAACTTTCCAAAGGGCGATGGATATAGATTTCTGAGGTTTGATTGGCCATAGTGTGGTAGTCTATTTGGATGACATTAAAGTTTTCTCCAAGAGGAGAGAAGAACCCATGTTTCATCTAAAATAGATTTTTGATCGCTGTCGAAAATATGGTATTTCCTTGAATCCTAAGAAATACGTTTTCACAATGTTGGAAGGAAAGCTATTGGGTCATATAATTTCCAAGAGGGAGATCTTCATAGACCAAGAGACAATTGAAGCTATAGCATAGATCCTCTTACCCGATAATAAGAAAGGTATGCAATCTTTCATGGGGACGATTAATTTTGTGCAAAGGTTTGTGCCTGATTTTGCTCAAATAGTCAAGCCTTTGCAACAGATGGTTAAGCAAAGTGTACATTTTAAATGGACTAATATCGAAAAGGGTTTGTTTAACAAAATCAAAGCAGCAATAGCCCATGCACCTTCCCTCAAAAGTCCTGATTTTGAGAAATATTTCATTTTATACACTTTTTCTTCGGATAACTCACTAGCAGCAGTGCTTACGTAGAAGGAAGAAGGGGGAGATGAGTACCCCATATCATTCATGAGCACTGGTTTACAAGGTGTTGAATTGACTTACCCTTCTGTTGATAAACAAGCATACACAATTTTTAAGGTAGTAAAACAATTCATACCTTACATCGTCAAGAACAGAACCAAAGTGATTGTTTCTCACCCGACAGTTCAAACTCTTTTTGTGTAGAAAGAATTAGGAGAGAGGAGAGGAAATTGGGTAACAACCTTACAAAAATATGACTTAGAATTTAAACCAGCCACTATCATCAAAGGGAAAGGAATTTCCAAGCTAATGGCTGGAAGTCAAGATAATGAAGATGATGATTGGGAGAATGAAGCTGAATTGCATATGACCAATATGTGTCCTGTATTCACTGCCCCGAAATCTTGGTACCGAAATTTGGTATACTATCTCCAGTAGGGATATTTACCTGAACACTTGAATTCTAAACAAAGGAGAGTATTACGCTTGAAGTCAACATCTTATTAGATAATTGACGGAGTTCTTTTCAGAAAGAACTATGACAGAATATTTTTGAGTTGTTTGGAACAAGAAGATGCATGTAAGGTTGTTAAAGAATTACATGATGGCCCTGTTGGAGGTCATTTTTCAGGAGATACTATAGCGCATAAGATTCTAAGGGTTGGGTATTGTTGGTCGACTTTGTTTAAGGACACTCATGCGTACGTAAGAAAGTGTGACACTTGTCAAAGGAGCAGCATGATATAAGCAAAGGCAGTTGGGCCATTACAACTAGTCATTGTTTCTGAGCCATTCAAGCAACGGGGAATCGATATTATCAGAGAAATCAATACAAAATATTCATTGCAACACAAGTACATCCTCACAGCCACGAACTATTTTACGAGATGGCTTGAAGTGATACTGCTACGAAAAGTGAATGAAGATGTAGTCATAGATTTCTTACAAGACCATATTATGGCCAGGTTTGGGGTTCCAATTTCCCTAGTTTTTGATAATGCATCTTAGTTTTCGTCAATTAAACTTACTGCATTCGCTAATGAGAAAGGGATGAAATTACAATATTCTGCTAACTATTATTCACAAGGTAATAGATTGGTTGAATCAACTAATAAAAATATCATTAGAATTTTAAAGAAAATTGTCATAGAAAACCAGAGAAGCTGGCATATAGCTCTTCCTAATGCACTGTGGGCCGATCAAGTCACACCCAAAAATTCCTTAGGTGTGTCACCTCATACCTTAGTTTATGGAAAGGAAGCTATTTTAACCCCTAACATTTTGTTGCCTTCTTCTCAATTGTCCCAAGCATCTAGAGGATCTATTAGTGAAATTTTACAGGCTCGAATCAATACTTTGCTGAAATTAGAAGAGTCTAGATCTAAGTCTAAGGAAAGGTTTAAGAACCAGCAAGAAATTGTGAAAAGATGGTTTGATAAGCACAAGTCCGGGAATTAATATTTTGAAGTTGGAGATTTGGTTATGAAGTGGGATCAACCGCATGGTGAAAAGGGAAAGCATACTAAGTTTCAAAAATTGTGGATAGGCCTATTTCATATTGCAGAAAATTTAGGCCCCTCGACGTACAAGTTACAGGATTTACAGGGGTGGGAATAGAATCTGCCAGTCAATGGTTTCGTTCTCAAGCCTTACATCACTTAATGTTTGAGAAGTATTTTGTACATAAATAAACTTTTTGTGTTTCTTTGTTTTTTGATTTATTTTTGGTTCTTCACTTTATTCAGTTTCTGTGCAAAATAAGACAGCTCAACTTTTGGTGCTTAGGTAACATTAGAATTCGGACAAACTGCAAATATTTGTAAACCAAAGAACTGGTCATTAGGCCTGATCCATGAATCCGTAAATGGTGAGATTCTTTAATTTGATAGACCATTGAAAGGAAGTTATTTTATGAACACATTGAAGTCTTACGTTTAAACCATGTTTAATAACTGAGGTTAGATAGGTCTATAATACTATTTTGAGGCTCTATCCACTTCACATTAATATCTGTCCTAGGAAGTTACAACAAAAGACCCACGTAAAGGAAGAAGGATGGACAAGTGTATGGTATTTAAAATTATCCCATGTGTCACAAATCAAAGCCAAAAGGCTTAAAGAGTCAAAAAAATTTCCTAGAAAGAAATATATAATGGAAACATGAATCAGTAAATGATGGGATTGCTCAAAGGTTCTTCTCTGTCCGTGAGATGAAACTAATTATCACTCACACAAAAGGACATCATGGATGGAAGAACCTAAATCAAATTTCAAATGTAAACGAAGCAATCTGGGAAGACTTAAAAGACAAAAGACAAGCATCAATAGAATGAAAAACACATGGGAATGAGAAAGAAACGAATACGCCTGTCCACACTCAGTTATGATCCTGTGGTTTCTCAGTCGAAAGAAACCAAATGAAGAGGTAAAATAACTCCATATTTTGGTCTCAGAAGAGTTATGAGGACTTTGAAAACCTGGTTACCCTACCCCATTGGACTATAATCAATGTTAAGTTCTAAATCTTACATTCCTAGAAAGATCTAGATATTTTAAATAAATTTGGAAAAGAAGTGGGATGAGTTGGTCTAACATAATGCTATAAAGCAATTTTTGGTTTCAAAAGTTAGTTTTTCCAGAGATCTCTGTTCACCAACCAGTCGCCAATTGTTGCTGCTGCAACTATTACCCCAATTTTTTTAATTTTTAGGGCCCCCCTTTAAATTCTAGCTTTTGATTACATAGACCTTTTCTACCTTTTGAAATCCATCATCCATGATTTGGGTTCACACCGACTAAATTCAAAAATTTGGTTTTTGCACTAAGTGGGAAATATTTTCGATTCACAACGACAGATGAATCTTCATGTTTGATCGACAACGATGGATGAGTTTCAATGTCTATCTGATGTGGTTGACGAATTTCAATTTTGAATCGCTGTGGCGGATGGTTTTGTTTAAGTTTGAGCCACAGCAGCAGATGGTTTTTAGGTGCTTTGTTTGGTTTGTTTTTATCTGCTCCATCAGAAGATTTTTGAGATGTTTGCCACAACGGCAGATTGTTTTTCATGTTCATTGTCGAAACTTTTTCTGATTCTGTTCCACCCACTACGTCGGATGATTGTCTAAATTTTTTCCGCAACGATGGAAGGGTTAAGATTTCCCCGTCCGATTTTTACCGTTTGATCTTTTCATTTCTTTTTGGCCCGCTATGGTGGAGAGTTCTCAAGGTTTTTGTTGCCACAATGGAGGTATTTCGAGATTTTCATCCGATTATTGTTTTTTTTTTCGATGCCGCGAATGAATTGCTGAGCCCTAGACACAACCTGCAATGGAATCTTTCCTTTAAATCTAGTCTCCTCTAGTGGGTGGTTTAGTTGGATATGACCCGATAGTAGCGATAGAGTCCCAATCACGGAGCCACCATTGTCCAGGGTTCTACCCCCTTACCTATATTTTGATCCTTTGATGCACTGTGTTCTTGGTGCCAACGACATTTGTTTTGTGCATATAGTGTAAAGTTTCACCAACCGCATTTAAGGTTCTCCCCTTTGTCAATATATATATAGTTGTTTGGGGGAGTGTGGGATTATCTTTGGACTGTGGACACTAGAGTTGGTAAAATATGGTTTTTCCCATTCTAGACACTGTTTACCCACATTGGAGACTCGTTGTGTTTGGGAGGCCGCCATCTGGAGCTCACGCAGTCGCTTAGTCACTGCATCTATAGTAGCCTTCAAGCTCAGCTTGCTAGGTAGGATTCAAGCCTTTGCTTTCTTTTGATTGGTAGGATGGAAGAAGTTGTGACCTATCACCATTTGATGAGTGGTTTGCATCCACCTGTTTGACCTATCTCACTCAGGGTTGTATTCTCTAGCTGCTCCCGTCTGTCCCTTCCCGAGCCGTGTGTTGCCCTGCTGTTTTCATAAATTTCTCTCACAACACTGGTGCGTGATGATGAATCCTAAGTGGCCCGAGCTTTTCGCTGGCATTTTCCTAACCTGGTTCTTGCTTCTCTGTGATGATAGAAGTTGCATGCCTCTAAGTTGTGAGAGCTATGTAGTTTTTGGGTTTATTTTACCCTATCATCTTGCAGAGGGATTTTGGCCCTGCTGGGCGAAGCTAGGGCATCACCACTTTTTGGCCTCTTTTTTTCTACCTGCAGACCATAAGTCTCATAGGGGAATAGTGCGTAGGTTTTTCCATGATGGTTATGGGCAGAGAACTTGTCTATGCTGTAAGGCATTTGTTACGGTTGAGGTAATGTGGACAACGCTTTCCTGTGGGCTCGGGTTTGCTGGGTTCCAGTCTCCCTAGGGTCTGTTTCCTTCTCTTCGAGCTTGCCGTAGGTGCATGTGGATGATGTGCAGAGTTTTTTTGCACTAAAGAGTCATGGGTTGAGACAATATGGTAAACGTAATAGTTAAGCTTGTTCCACTAACAAACATAAGGGTTTCCTTATATGCATTGAATATTTTTCTGCATTTTTCATTTCTATGTATGACATGTGTTTTTGACTGAAGGTTGCTAAGACAGTTTGTACCAAACACTATGCCTTAAAAAGGCAAGAAGAAATCCAAGTTTACCGATGATGAACCAAATGCAGAAATCACACTCACACCAAAGGTGGAGATAATATATGAAGATACCAAATCTGTCACTTGGATTGAACCTAAATTTAAATGGGGTCAGATCTATCACATGCTCAAGGAGACAAAGGTTCTAGAGGTGGGATTGGAAGACCTAGTCTTGTATGATAACATATTGAAATCAGGAATCACCAAAGTGTCCACAAGACCAGATATTTTTCCTTTCTTTGAGGTCGTTGGATGGATTCTGTCCAAAGTTGATGCAAGGGGGATGATCATGTACAACATTGAGGATAAAGGATTTTCCTCCTTCACACCTGCATTCATAGAAAAATCGTACAGCTTGCCACCTTCAGAAGTTAGCATGACAACTGACTGGGTAAAATGCCTGAATCTTGACTACAGTGGAGTGGAAAAGATGATGGTAGCCGACGGAAATACTTTCAGGCATAAGGCATCCGGGGAATATGAAACTGCCCATCTCTATACCCCATACAGGATAGTAGTTCTGATGCTAAATAGGATTTTTTTCAAAGTCGACGGAAGGTTTTATAAGTTTGGATGGATCCCACTTATATACCATGTAACCATGATGGGGACAGTTTTCAATTGGGATGACATAGTAGCAAATAGTTTTCCTTCTTTCATAACTGCAGCCCAAGAAGGATTGCATCAATGAAAATATGAGTTTTATATGGGATCCTTTCTGGTTGACTACATACTTTGTTTTCATCCTTTTTAGAAAATCAACTACAAATGGAAATAAGGAAAATCCCCTATTTATGCAGCAAATCAGATATTATGGGCTCACAAATACCACAGTCATTACAAGCTGATTTGTGAGGATTTTTTAATGCTCCTATACCAATTAGTTTTCCTGGAGTAGTGTAAGTGACCGTCTAAAGGTGCTTTGGAATCTATAAAGGAGTTTGGAGACTACTTCTTTTCTGAAGAAGGAACCTATTTGAGGTTGTATGGGGGGACCAAAGCACCCTTATTGCTTCCCAAATATGCCACAGATTATATAGTACATAAAGAAGCTATGAGACAACTCTTCTTGAATGGATTTGGGAGTTATTTGTTTGACCTAAAAAAAGTTTTTTTTTCCACCACTACCCATCTGAGTGGGAAGCTATAAGTTTTCTAAAGTTAAGAGTGCACCTTGGTTCATGAAAGAACTAGAAATATTTCATTTCAGTGAAAAGAGCTTTCACGGGAACGATTCCCAAGGTAAGGTTGCAGCACACCGTGCACTCCTAAAAGTGAACTTCGAGTACACTGATCATATATATAAGGATGAAGAAGTATATCAAAATATTTACAATATGACCACTCTGAATAAGCAACACAAAAGGAAGATCACAATGTCTGGAGGTAAGGGCAGTAGCAGCGGTAATCCAGAACAAAAGGGACAGGAAGAAGAAGCTGCATAGAAAGAAAAAGATGAAACAACACGTATACTAATAGAAGGTGCTAAGAAACTATCGGCCTAAGATGCCAAGCAAGAGAAAGAAGAAGAGGAAGCTACGAAACGAGCAAAGGAAGAAGAAGAATAGAGGAAGAAAGAAGAAGCCATCAAGGAGAAAATTGCAGAGGTAGAGAGATCAATAGCTGAGGAAGCATGAAATAAATAAGAGGATACAGAGGAGCGAAGAAAGAAAGATCAAGAATATCTAAATACTAAGAATCAAGAACAAATTCTTGCTCATGACAATACGAAAAACCTCCCTAACACCTCGGGCAGTATCCTTACAAGAGGACATCTCCCGATGGTTGAATTGGGGTTGGTGCCATTTATTCCATCAAAGAAGCACAAAGTTGCAAAATTAGAGGATGTATTCTTTGATCCCAAGAGGAAATCCATTGTATGGAGGACTGAGAAAACATTGAAGATGGGTACTTAGCCCGAAGTTACCACCATGACTGAGAAAACGGTTGTAAAGGATGTAGAATAAGTTCTGGTGCAGATGGCCTCATGGGGTGTTGCAACTTCATGGGTATACGCCTATAACATAGTAAGCTTAAGGAGATAGTGGATCAATATAAATATAGAATGGCACAGATGAAGGAAACCTTGAGGAAGGAAGCAAGAGTGGGCCGAGAATCAAAGAGAAAAAATGATGCTGCTCTTTCAGACTTAGAGAAACTTCAGAAGTACTACCAGATTCCGGAGGAAGAAAAGGATGCTTTGAAACTGTCAAACACTATCCTTGATGGAGAAAAGAAGGATTTAGAAAGAAATATGGTGGACATGGAAGTACAAAAGTCCACCGATGACAAGCATGCAGAGGAATCTAAAGTTCAGATTGCATAAATTGAAGCACATAATAGCTCCTTAGAGGTATTATTGAAAGCAACAAATGAAAGAAAAATGGATATAACACCTCTTAGAGAGCATGCTCTTTCGCTCAGAAATAAGATATATCAAGTACAAGTGAAGTTAGCAGAGGAGGTCTATGGGATCAAGCAAGTAGATTCCCGATTATAGGAGATCTCATTGATTGCTACCGAGTTCAAGACAAGGACCCAAGATATTGCATAAACCATACATGGGCAGTTGACCTGGTTAGAGACAAATAAAGAGATTCTAGAAAACACACCTATGAAGAACCCAGAGAAGTTCCAGATTGAACAATGATATTATAAATTTTAGTAGCAAAGCTGCTGAGAGATTAAAAGTGGCAGTTTAGAAGTCTATGGAGAAATGTGAAAAATTCTACAAGAAGGTGCTTACAACTCATAATAAATGCCAGGCATCTTCAGTAAAAAGGCTGCAGGAGTTTCCATCTCATGAAGAACACTTGAAGTACCTGCAGGATAGGTCGCAAGAGGATGAACTTAATATACACCTGGTTAAAGGCTTGAATGAAAAGGTGATTAACATTTTGGTGGCTCAGGTTGCAGTCAATAATTTTCTGCTAGAGGATCATCTTAGAGTAACTCGACCAAGGGTGGTGGACATAAAAACCCAACTATCCAAGCATGAAGTCACAGTCAGATTTTTAGAACCAAGAGATTTTGAGACCATAACTGCAGATGCTGTGGCATGGAAACAGATCCTTAATGAGTTGACTGGGACCACTTTTGTGGTTTTGTTTCACATGGCGATTTTATTGCAATATTTTGTATTTATTTTATTTTACTAGTGAGCACACTAGAAGACAAAAATTTTGTAACCAAAAGTTGAGGAATCCCAAAGGGTAGGGAAGACCAAGAGTCTTTTTTGCAAATGTATAAATATAGGTAGTGTCGAATAGAAGAGGGACTCTTTCTAGCTCTCATATGCTAAATGATTTTTGTAAGAAGAAATATTTCTTGTTATAATAAAGAGGACAAAAATTTTGCTGGAGAAGGGGCTGCCTAAGTTTCAAAAGCATGTTGTGTAGACTACTAAAAAACGAACTATTTCTGTTTTAGCATGCTATACAAATTTGTGAGATCGTTCTAACTGTTGAACTATTTCTGTGTTATCAATTTTCATTTTCATGTTAAGAATCTTATGCAATAAATTAGTAATGAATGCTTTAACTTCATAGAGCTATCTCTATGTTATATTTTCGGTTGTATTTATGTATTCTGAATTTATCAGCTATCTATAAAATTATTTGTAGAGAAAATTCAGTACATTGCTCATATGAATAATAATATTTCTCCCCGGGGATAGGTTAGATAGAGTATATTAGATTATATTAGTTGTTCTTTGCTTTCGGTGATTTAGGAACAAAGGGGATAAGACGGGAGGTAAGATCATACACATGACAGGTTGAGGTCTTTGTTACCTTATCACTTTCATTTAATCTAGGCACTTGCATATAATTTATAAAACATAAAAATCATATAAACGGTGGACCGGGACGAAACCAGTAAAATAGATTTAAAACTTTACTTTAATTCTATGGTAGCCGGTTCGCTAACCAGAAGGATTCCCCACACCAAACGAAAAACGATCTATTTGGGAATGGTTATTGGGGAGAGTCCCTACTATCAGTACCTGGTATTTTCCAGGCATCAACTAGGGGTTAGAGAAATACATTAAGTGTGAGAACCTATAGAATCTTGAACCATGATCCACAATAGATTTCGCAATGACTCTACCATTAGCAATTTCAGATATTTCAACTTCATTGGGAGAGAAAACAACCTTCTTAGGAGACCTAGTGTGGGTCATCTGGTAGACTGATAAGATATTAGTAGCAAGACCTTGGGCATACAAAACATTATTGAAGGAACCATGGTCAAAATCAATGCTACCTTTACCCTTACTTTCAGTTTCTGAGTTATCTCCCAACAAAATCTTAAGACCCTTTGAATCATCAAGAGATGAGAAGGCTTCCTTTGTTTAAACCATGTGCCTAGAAGCTCAAGAATCAATGATAAAGGAAGGATATATTACAGTACTTGCAGCCAGGTCATGTACTCTCTCTTGGTATTTGAAACTGGATCCTCCTTCCTTCTTGCTTGCACCATCAGGGAGGGAGATGTTTTTATTCTCTAGGAGTTGAGTCAGCATATCTATTTTCTTCTTCATGCAAGAGCTCTCAGGATGAAATCCCTTACCACAATATGTGCACTTACTACCTTCACCTTTACCTTTATTCTTCTGAAATTTCTTCTTCTTGGAGTTTGAGGAATCCTCTAGAGAATTGGACTTGTCTCCTTTTTGATATGGAGGATTCTGAGCCTTCTTCTTATCTTTGGAATTCACCTTGAAATATCCAACAACTAAAGATTGATCTTTGGAATGTTTGATGGTGCCCATTAAGACCAATTTGTCTTGCTCCTGAGTCAAGGATTCCATGAAATCTTCCTTGAAGGCATATTCCAATTTTTATTTGTCAACTTGGAGGAATGGAAGGTTGAAACAAATACTTAGTAATAAGGTCCAATATTCGAAAGGATGGCCAAGATTAGTTGTTCATCTTCTTTGTCAATGCCAAACTATTTTAGCTACAAGGATTTGAAGCTGCTTTGTACTCAGTGCTATTAGATCATTCTCCAATTGGTAACCTCTCATTTTATCTATCATTCCCAAACAAATCTTTAAGTTTCTCCCATACTTCATTCGGTGATGTAAGACCATCAAGATGAAATAGAAGGTCTCTGGAAATGCTAATACATAAGAGACCATACGCCTCATATCTCCTATTATGCCATTTGATATTCTCTACTGCTGCATTAGGCTCATCTTCAGTTTCCATGGTTACTCTGAAGAGGCCTTTAATCCTCATTAGAATCTCCATCCTTTTCTTCCATTCGAAGTAATTGAATGGAGTCAAGATGATTGGTTGAGATTGATCCATTCTTCAGAAACTTCTCCCTGCGATCCCAGTGAGTGATGTCGACCTTACAAAATAAAATTGAATAGGAGAACAATCGAGCTACTAAGGATCTGATACCATGTGGAAATTTATCCCAATATTAGAACAATTGAACTCATAAAATTGCTTGAAAATATGCAAGAAATACTCAAGAAGGAGACTGAACTTTTGATAATCCACAAACTGTTGATGATATTAATTTAAACCAAACATAATTAAATAGATGTACACTTCTCATACATTAGATAATCCAAGGATTCGAAATAATTAGGTTGTTATTCGAATCAGTACAAAAAGAAGCTTACTAAACTAGTCAAAATCCCCCATAGGTGCATAAATCACTTTCCCAAGATGCTCACGAATTTGTTGAATGAGTGTGTACAGATCATAAGTGATGGAAATTTTACTTTATCATGTTTTTAGATGAGGAAAATAAGGGAGGTGAGTTGGTGCAAAAAACAAGGAAATATACCTTAAAACTAGCTTTAGCTTTTTCCTTAAAACTATAGAAAAGGATGGAAACTCTGGATAAGGAAGTAATGCATGGTTTCTATTCTGGGAAGTCTATGGGTTGGTAGAATATTATCCAGGATATTTCTAACTCACTCCATGAGGAAGCTTTGGCAAGTTTGACCTAAAAAATGGAATTGGGTGCAAACTAGCTAGTGTAGGACCTAGGAATTAATCAAAAGGATTAAAGATTTTATCCTAAGTCTTGGGATGGGTTTCAATTATTCCAACAAATTTTTCATATATAGATTAATAAATATTGTTACCTCTTATTTCTGCCAATTTGTTTTTTCTTCCATGTTTAATTTCACAGTGCATTTTTACCAATTTTAACACTACAATCCATCATTCTTCCTAATTCTTTCGCTATAAAGTATTATTCAGCCTGATGATCTTTTGTAATTCATAATTTTACATTTATCACCTTTGCTGGCATAGTTAGGGTTTTGGTAACAACTTATATTTTACTTTCACATATGTAATCTTTCGCCTCTTGGATTTTATCCTTGAGCATGAAGGTCCCTTTCGGTATTTTTACTTAAGGCTTGATAGTATGTCGTAAGCGAGGGTAATTATATTTAATAACTTAAGATTAACACAATTGTATATCATGAGAATTTTGTAAGAAATTGTGAAATAGTTGATTTGTAAAATATTGAGTAGTCTCTTAAACTTCAACAGATACCTCCTCCAATTGGGTAACTCCCCTCTTATAGGCATGTAGATACCATCATTTACAACATTCCAACATGGCTAGTAGTGGTGCCTCTTGAGGATGTGGTTCTTTTGAAGGGAATACTTCATGAGGAGGAGGGGATAACCCTCCTCCTTTTAGAGGAAATAAAACTTGGCCATTCATGATAGGAATAAACCATTCATACTTGTCATAATTAACCAATGATCATATTAAACAAGAAGAGACTTGGTGAAACATGCCTATGAATTTATCCTTGGACATCCCTAAGTTCAAGGGAAAAATTGAAGAGGACCCTTTGAATATATTGATAACTTTTGCTTGTGATACTCTTTGAATAATATCACACAAGGTAGTGTGAGACTTAGGATTTTCCAGCATACTCTCATTAATTACCTAGGCACATGGTACATTGATCTTAAAGGTGGGTATTACTCTACTTTTGTAGCTCTATCTTCCAATTTTTGGAATCATTCTCAAATATCCATTAGGCATCAAATTGTGATTGAGATCCTTTTCAATTTTAAACAACCAACTTTCACACACATCACATGTCACATCAATGAGTGAAAACGTAGGAATAACTTGTGGGATACACGTTCCATGAAAATAAACCGTATACATACATATGAAAGAGAACAAAGCAACTAAAAACATGTAATTAAATACATACCATGTACATTTAAATATTTTGATATCATTAATATGATTCTTCATCCAAATCATCATCTGTAACATCTGGTTTGGATTTCATGTTGAAAGGATTTGCCATATTAGAATCATCAGGCCACTGTTGTCAATTCCAATCATATCATTATCGTCTATATAATTGTTTGGATCATTCTCTCCTACATTTGGTTCAACTTCTTCAAGTTCTTCATCTGACACATCGTCAATATAATCTTCATCTAGAAAATTGTCTCACACATCTACTTGAACTTATTTGACGCCTTTGTCTAAAACATGAACTAACTACTCCTCTATGCCATCTTCTTTTTCAATATAATCTTCTCTCGCTACAATTTACTTTACCGAATTTCCTCTTGGACCATATCTGACAACATATGATGAACCTGCTCTGCCTGGAATCTCTTAGTAGAATACCTATTCGTATTGGCTTGGGATAACGTAGGGATCTGATCCTCGCTCAACATTCCTTTTATTAACCATGGTAAATCCATTAGCATGTTGGATAATAGTTATATCAGGATCATGTTCATTCATTTGTATCCTATACCATTTGACGTTGAGCAAAACTTATTTGAAGAAATTAAAGTCACACTCAAATATATCATCCAAAAACACATAGTATCAATTTTGAGATTCTCGAGGATGTATGTCACTCCTAGAGGAAACATTAGTAACCTGAAATACTGTAGCTATCCCACTATCATAAGTTTTCATCTTTTCATCCAACTTTTTGATGTAAAATTTGTGGCCATTGCACTACATAGCCTTGTGGTGTTTCAAGTGCAATATGCTAGACATTTAAAAAAAAACATATTGTCAATTCATAAACATAATTATACCTAGAAATTATGAAAATTAAGAAAACACAGGCCATATGAATGAATATAATATTAAAAAAAAACTAAGTAGAATGGGTGAAAATGCTTTCTTGTTTATCATTTAAACCATGTGCTAAATCAATTTCCCTCTGAGTAATATTTGTATCTCATTGAATTTCAACTTATTTGACCAATGTAGACACACCTTCCCATGTTAACCTAACATTATTATATTCTTTAGATTGTTCAATCCATACCTTCATCCAATCAAGATTGTTTGCAGTGTGTAAATGTATTGCATCCCACTCTGAACAGACTGTATTAAAATAAAACAATTTACATATAGTTACTTACCCAGGAATACAATCATATTAATAATGAATTATGTAGGAAGGCTAAAATTTAAATAAGTACTACATACATAATAACAAAAATTCATATTTATTTGAATATCCACCATATACTTACATTTGACTTTTCTCATTCTACCTTTCGCCAATAGGTGATTCCCTTCAAATTTGTTGATGGATTTGACATCCCAAATGTGATCCACATTAATAATTACAACTATTTGAGTACTATATTGAGTAAATTTATAAACCATGGTTTTATATATAATATATCCCTGTACCATAGAACCCTATGGATGTGCTCTTTATCTGAACAAATCCTTGAGTGATTTCAAGTGCCTCTCAACCATCCACATTGACCTTGTGTGTACAGGTCCACACTTTTCAATCTCCTCAACTTGGTGTATGAGGTAGTGTTCTTGTGCATTGAAACATGATGGAGGTACATACTTTTGCATTTCACACATTAGATGAGGAATTTGTCTCCTCCAATACTTTATACCTTCTTGATCTATTTCTTTAGATAACAACCATCTACAAACGATACCAGAAAATCATAGGTTTGAATAGAAAAAGTATATATTACATTACAAGTAAAACACATGCATGCAAAAAAAAATAAGTTGTACAACGAATTAATGAACATATTTCACTTTTCATATAAATCACCACATACCTCATGTATTTTCCTAGATCATATATAACTTGTTTGAAATTGTTGTCAAAGTTTTCTAGGAGAGATAGAGGTAGAACATACTATAACCAACAAAAATGATCAATTAGTATTTATTCCCAAATTAATTAGTGGATAAAAAAACACTAATTCAACTTTCAACTTTCTTTATTATGGTATTCAACTTTATTTGTTACAATATTCTTCACGTTTGAAGAAAATCCAGTGGGAAATATGATTTTTCTAAATAACCTATTTAACATCCTTGATTCGCTACTTTGTCAATAACCATGGAAGGACGCTTATATTTTGGGCGTGTCCATTGCTATTTGAACGAATCACACTTTTCATTGCATGATTGGCCTCCTTAATGTCATTACAATTATTGCCAATTTTTTCTTTATCTCTCCTTCCATCTAATATTCGCCATAAGGTATCTATTACATTCTTCTTGATGTGCATTGTATTAAATATATGGACAATTTCTAGATGCTCATAGTAGGGGATCCTATAGGATTTCTTAGGATAAATTTTTTGTTCCTCATGGAAGCACATCATTATTGATGCCTTGATCACGACCTTCAATATGAAGCATAATTAAAGATATTAGAACAACACTTGTTGATTAGTAAAGTGATCAAAATGCAATAAAAATATCAAATATTCCAAATATTTCACACATATGATACATAGATAGTTTGATCCATACATTGACGATTTGAATATATGTTATCGGATAAATATACTCAAGCGGACTTAAGCTAGATCTCCCTAGTCCAAGTGGATCTAGAACAGATCAAGTACATAATAAAATATATTTTCCTACATCAAAATAAAAATGCAAGTTAACAGATAGATCACTTACCTGCAATATGAAAATCCTCTTCTCTCTTTGTTGATCCAAGCTCCAAAGCCTTCAAATATTGAGCTGCAAAACCTTGTAAATAAAGTGGAAACAAGCAAATAATACATGCGTATGCAAACATGAATTGATCTAAGCTAGCAACTCTAAACATTATTAATGCAATAACATTTAAGTAAGGAGATTTGTATTAATGTAATCAAGGAGATACATAGAATTACATAGAAGAGGAATGTCACAACCTAACCTTAACACTACAACCTTCCATCCAACAATCCAAGACAAGCCTCCAAAGAAAGCTATTAAGCCTCCCAAAGGATGATAGGGATCACCTATAAATTCCACCAGCATAAGAGTACCATAGTCCTTCCTCCCTTCATAATGGAGAGAGGGTTTAATTTATAAGGTTAAATGGTTAAAGTAGGTTGAGGATTAGGAGGAGGGGTCTAAGGGATATTCCCCATAGGTTAGGAAAAAAATTCCAGCTCACCTAGATAATAGGGATATTCTTCCACCTCATCCACCTTCGAGAAGGGTCTTGAAGCTTCATATTTTTCCCTCAAAATTCCATCGGTGCACTTAGCAGGAAGGGAAAGTGCGTCATCGCACCTTTCTTTAGGAGAAAGAGCGCATTCAACACTTCTAGCATGAATGGAAAGAGCACTAACCTTCCTAAATAGGGAAAAAAAGGCATAAACAATTTCAATATCAATCAACTTTAGCAGAGGGAAATTTGGGAATTAGGAAAAGGGTTGACACATGGATCAAAAGGACAAGATTTCGGTGTAACAATATATTTAATATTGCTTCTTCCATAGATGAGGTGTCATTCTTCATGGTTTTAGTCTATACTCTTATTTCGAATTGAAATAATAATTTGTAGTTGTTTGATACCTGTGGTTCTTAAAAAGGAAGTGTTTATACTCATCAAACACCTCCTTTCCTAAATGTCTTGAATGGTGAGATTTCATTTGAGGACCACAAACTGGACATGCAAACTGTTTGTTTGAATACCTGCAACAGATGTATTAATTTGCATATCAATAATTTTTATGTATAATGAAGCGATTATTTAAAAAAAATGCATGATATAAAATTCATAAAATTAAACACTATTAAATTGCAGGGTAACGTTATTATAAAAACCACAAAAATGTGTTAGCCCTGGGGCATTGTGAATTGTCCATACAAGAATTGTGTGGAATTGAAATTCCTTTTGCAAATTTTTTGGTTTAGAGATATCATACATAGTCATGCCCCTCCGTAAGTATAGTAACTCATCAATAAGAGGATCAATATATACATTGATATCTTTGACTTGGTATTTACCTATTTGATTGAACATACAATACATAATTACTACATATAGGAGTAAATAAAAATATATAAGACATTATTTTAAAGCATAATTGAACATATATTAATAAATAAAAAACTTAACACATAATTATGAAACAAACAATACACATGAGATGTTACCGTGTTCAAAAAAAATATTCTAAATAAATTAATACTTGGAACAATCATTGCGAACATTATTTGCTCCTTATTTATTGACATACATGGAGTAATGTTATTGTTAATAACAAAGATAGGCCACAGTGAGTTGATAAATCTAATCTCTCCGAAAATGGATTGACACCATTAGCTGCCAATGAAAGCCTAAGATTATGAGGTTCTTCTTTAAACTTTGTCCATCTTTCCTCTATATTCATAAACATATATCCATCTGCAGTAATTTGAAGAACACCATCTTCACTTTTTCTCTTTGCATGGTAATCCATTAATTGTGCTATGCTTTTGCACCTAGACAATTTCCACAGACGTGGAATTATGGGAATATAATAAAGAACCTTATGAGGCACCATTTTTGTTACTTTATTGACTCGATATCTATTCTCTTCAAATTTTAGGCATTTTTCGTTCGAAGCATGTTCTCTATCATAGAGAATATCATCATTAGGACATGCATGGATAACTTGATACTCCATTCTAACATATTTCAATATGGATTTTAAATATCGGTATTTTCCGCGGTAAAACATTTGACGGTAGTAACAAAACTTCACCTAACAATCTACAACATAAAAACATAGTACTTGTTAATGGAAATAATATTAGTCATACATATTGCATCCAAATGTTATAGTCAATGATGAAAAACTAACATTAAAACCAGGGGAAAAAAAGAAATCTTTGTCATCATGTACTAAATGTGACAAAATATATTACAGACCTTAGGAGTTGTGTGACACATGTCTTTGACAAACCATTTGCAAACTTTATGTTCACCAGCAACAATATCGTAGAGAAAATACTTGTTTTCCAAGCATTCATAAATAGGGTCACTTTCCCTATAAAGTACAGGTATATCATAAGCACCATCAAATTGGTTTCCATCATCATGCATTCCAACATTATTAAATGTCTTTTGGATAAATCTAGTTGTCCTATATTCTTCATCTTCTTCAATTATGTTATCGTCATCATTATCTTATTCCATAGGATCATTAGTGTTGGCCCTAGGAAATAGCATACATGTTTTGATTGGAATTGTGAAGAGTCTGGTTGCAAGGAGAGCAAGGTAGTGACATAAAAGGAGAAGAGTAAGTTGAATCCAGGAATTCGACATGTTCTGAGTAAACAATAAATGTAACGATGCATTAAGTTAGACTAGTAGTCCATTTTTGGGAATGGGCATGATTGTAAGTTGGGTTGTGAGAACCTTTATTAATGTAATGGGGTTCATTGGGGTAGTTAGAAGAACCAATCGGTTGTCAGTTGAGAACTATTCGAAAATTGGAACAAGAATTGTAAGATGTATATAGGGGTGATCCAAGATGTGTGCGAACGATCGACAATGGATGACTAAATACCTTCTATGGACTTTTGATGACTGTGATTTTGGAAGAAAGGTCGACAAAAATAAGAAAGAAAGAATGAGAGCATGATAAATAATTAAGAGAAAACCCATTCATTATAAAGAAGATTATGAGAGAAGTCTACAAGATGTGAGCGCACACCAAAAGCGTTCCAAATATTACTCATGCCAGATGAAGAGCGATTTTGTGGTTTTTCCTGGATGGGTTTCCACGTTAAATATCTATGTATTTGATGTTTGTATTTCTTTTGTTTTAATCTTTACAAGTTTGTCACACTTATATCATGGAACGTTGACAACCATTATGGTTTAGATGTGTATGCTTTATATATCCTTCATGTGTCGATGGTTCTATATATTCTTATATGTTGTAAATGTGTCGAAGGATTTCCCTTCTCTCTTGCTATGTCGATGGTCATCTATCCATCTATTTTGGTTGAATGCATTGTTAATGTTGATATGAATAAATCCCTTCCATAACTGTAGAAACCTGGTTCTAGCAGTCCCCATAGATATCTCGGGTGAGACCTCACTTTCCTCGTAGGTGTTGCTGATGGAGTTACACTATGTCAGGCCGATATCTTGGTATTTGTTGGACAGACAAGGAATATGAACCTGGGTCAGTGGAATCGATTCCAAGAAATGGTTCCATTGTCGTAACACGAACCATTGTTAAAGGACAAGTTTTGGTATTCGATGAAACCAGAGATTCAAGATTGGGTGTATTACAGAGAAAGATAGTTTGCATGGGAAGAAAGTGAAGGATTGCAATGAATCCAACAGTATGCTTAGAAATATATATTTACTCAGATATTCATAAATTTTCTTTAGTGAATTCCCCATTATGTTCCATGAATGGTTGTTAAAGCTAGAGAATCAAAGGAAAAATCTTCAAGGTGAAGAACCCACTAAGTGGACTCCTCAGCTAATCCAACAGTTGGAAAGAGTTAGTAATCCTATATATAGGGTTATCGACTTATGGTTTGATAGAATATTGGAGGTATATATTACTGATATTGTAGTTGACACGATAAGATCATATAGTGAGATGGAAAGATATTTTTTCAAAGAACCTTGAGGCCGTTACTTGAAATATTCAAAGCTATGGATAAAGATGTTGGTATGTGAGAAAGGGATTCTGAGGATGGAGTTCGATGAGTAAATATTTGTGGGTGATGTCACAATAAAGGATTTAACAAGATGGACCAGAATGAGCCAATATGTTCTCTATCAATAGTGAGAATGAGCAAGCGGGTGGCTGCCTAAGGAGTGGAAGAATATTTCAGTCGGGGAAGAGAAAAAGGATTGTGACAAGAAGACATATCTGTAGTGTGACCGAAGGAACTATGAGTTGGAACTGCACCTCAACGGAGAATATTGCAACAAAGGGGAATAATATCGACTTATATCCAAAGAAGAAAAGGAAGCACTAGATCCAGACAAGGACTACGACATAACCACGACCCCATGTCACATATCCAACAACTGATGTATGACCTACAAGTGAATTGAATTGTGTTTTTGTAAATCATAGTAATAGTAATAGTCAAGATAATATTCAAGGAGTTCCTACTGGTGGTACATTTAATTCAAATTCAGTAATACCCCGAGTAAACAGAATGTTGGGGAGTGACATAAAGTTACCTTTATTCAATGGGAATGGGTTGGAATACCCTGAGCAACATTGGTTCCTATGTGAAGCTGTTTGGACTATACGACAGGTCCAAGATGAGGCTATAAAAATATATTAGATGATCATGACCTTTAGGGGTCGTGCTCTTGACTGGTATTTGAAATTTTCTGTGGCTCCCACATGGGTTTCTCAGAAATAATTGGGTCAGATCTGGATTGGACTGATTGAAGATTTTAAGAAACCTAAGTATGAGTTTCAATGTATCAAATAATTAAAATAAATTAAGCAATTGTCGACTGAGTTTGTTTGGGACTTTGATCAAATATTTAAGACCCTGATGTCTAAGGTGGGTTTCTAGATGTGATATGTTCAACATAAAGAATGGCTTATTATGACGATGCTACCGCATATTCATATTCCCTTGATGTAGCAAAATATTGTATCCTAGAGTGAAGATCTTGAGATTTCCATGAAGTTGGAAGCTTCACTAGTTGGAGAAAATGGTGTGGGAATGATGCAAATATAGTCGCAATTTTCCAATATAACATTTCAATTACAAGATATCAAGAAAGGGAAATAAATTCAAGAAGAAGTCTGGTGTACAAGATGTAGAATTGAAGGCCATCAATACAAATTCATGTCCATCTTTCTTGAATTATCTTGCATCAGGAGCACTAAATCTAATAAATTCACAAGGAATGTCTTGGTGTATAATTGTCCATACAAGAGTTCAACGATCAAAGGAATGCTTGTATTTATAGAATATAGTAAGTGCACCTACTATCCTATATTGTAAATTCTATCGATTTGTGGGTCATGACGAGAAATATTGCATAGCATACCAGTTGATGCAAGAAAAGATGACCCACACATATTTGATGAAAAATGATGAATAGAAACAAGCCGAGCGAGCTCACGAACAATACCCTCAACCAAGGGGGGGTGGTTCTTCTAGGGATCGAGGATGAGGAAGAGGATTTGGTTGCAGAAGGGTCCAAGTTATTTGTTATAATTATGGACAAACATGACATTTTGGTAGAGATTGTACTAATCCCACAACGACGTGTTCATATTTTAAAGCATTTGAGCACATTATTAAAGGGTTTTCAGAGTTGATTGCTAAATGGTAGGTTAGAAACCCAGGAAATTAGAACCAAACTCAGAAGTCAAATCAAAATATTTTTATCGAACCTCAAGAACCTAATATTGATTTCGTAACAAGAGAAGGTGTTGTGACTGGAGGAGATCAAGATGCACCATGCATAATTTTGAGAGTTTGAATGATGACACAAAAGAAAGTTCCATTTGATGTCTATAAAGAAAAGGGAGTATTCGTTGATGTACAAGATGATTTCATCAATAGAGATCATGCATCGACATATGCTACTATCCCAGTATTGGAATGTGGACCAATTCTGTAGATGCCTCAAAGATTTGAACAATTATTTTGAAGAAATCCGATAGAGAAGGTAAGCAAGTTGAAGAATTTCTTTAAAATTTGTTTAGCACTTATAGAAGATAAGGATGTTGTGGCAGAACTATCAACTCTAGTCGAAGAACCTTGAACAAGTGTGCGACCATAAATAAAATTTAACCACATTGGTAAAAGACCGAAAACTAGCCACAAGTTAAGAATGAATGCCCATATAGGTGATTATGATATGGATTTTATCATACTCGACTTAGGGTTATACATTAATATTCTAACAAGAAAAACTTGGGAAATCATGGGAAATTCAAGACTTTTATGATCTCCTGTTCAATTGTGTTTATCCAATCACTTGAAGGTCTTTCATATTGGTCGACTAACATGGGTTCCTATCGAAGTGGAGGGACTCTGAACCTATGCATATTTTGAATTCATAGACATTGTCGATGATACGAACCCATATCCCGCACTTCTGGGGATTGACTGGGATATTGAAAATCAAACAGTTATTAATTTCAAAAAGAGAATATTTCCATTTGAAGATACAAAGATATTGGTGGTCGCCCCAATTTATCCTTTGAAAGGCCAGAGGTATGCCGAGAAAGTGAACAATAAAGGACAAGAAGGAAATTTGTATAATATCTACAATATTTCCTTTGCAATGGATTACCATGTCAAACTGATAGTTGATGGTAATCTGAGTTGGTGAAGTATTAGCTCCTATACATCAGATTCAAGAGAAGCTTTGAAGAACTGGTAGAATCGACTACATGAAGTGTCGATTTGAAAATGTGAAAGAATCACAAAATCTATGGGATGGGTACGTATTCAAGTATGTGATCTACGTACATATGAAGGCTTTCCTAAATTGGACACATTTCTCACAAATTTTGAAGAAAAAGTATTGGAACCTCAGTGCTTGTTAGCACTGGATGTTGCATTGAAGGCTATTCTTGCTAGGTGGTGGGTTGCTTATAAGCAATCTATTTTATAATGCAGGCCTCAGTGCCAACGGTTGCTAGGGGATAATATGTCTTATACTTCCAAAAATATACGGGATTGACAAATCTTGTTGAGCATATTCAAAATTTTCGTGCAACATGGAAGACGTCACCGCAACAGGAATGGGTTCATCCGTTTATACATACTTTGGATATGATATTGAGAAGCAGGTACAAGTGAGTTGGGTTGTGATGAGAGATTGTATAATGGGAAGATGTAGATACCCATTTCACACATACTTTTAGAATTACTTATGATATTTTTAATATTGACGATGCTATGCAAGTTATAAGAACCAATATTTTTTAGGATGTCCTTGTTTCGATGTCGAGCTTCCTTCAGAGTAACAGGGTAGTTCAAAACTAGATGGAATGCTATAATGTAGTCGGTGAACCTGATGATGATGATCCATGTGATGTACATATTCCTAAATATGAGGGTGGTTGAGCAGTGGAAGTATCAAGCTTATCACATGAAAAATTTCTGAAGCCTCTCAGAACAAAGAACATGAATATTGGTTCTCCAGAAAATCCGAAATTCGCCAATATTGGAGATTATTGGGATGATGAGATAGTAGGAAAAATTACAGACTTATTGCATGCATTCCATGATCTATTATGTATTATTTTTTCATAGATGAAGGGGATTATCGGTGATCTAGGAGAAATGATGATTCCCCTGAATCCTGACACAAAACCTGTCAATCAACATCCGTATAGACTCAATCCGAGATATAAAGAGAAGGGAAATATAGAGTTGGAAAAAATTTTAGATGCATACATTATAGAATATTTCAAGGAATATGACTGGATTATCCCTATGGTGGTTTAGGACAAGAAAACTGGTGAATCCCACATATGTGTCGACTTGTGGAAATTAAATTATGCCTACCTGCATGATCCATTCTCAACCCTGTTCATGGATGAAGTATTGGAGAGCGTCGGAGGACAAGAAGTGTACTCGTTTACTGATGGATTTTCTGGATACCTTCAGATAATAATTACAAAGAAATATCAATACAAGTCAACCTTTGCGACAGAGTGGGGATAATTCCAATACACGGTAATTCCTTTTGGACTCAAGAATGTCCCTGCTATTTTTTCTAGAATAGTAGTCAGTGCTTTTAAAGATTTCATCCATAAATTTCTTGAAGTACATTTTGATGATTGGATGGTCTATGGGCTAGTGAAAAATTATATTGAGAATCTTAGAATGATGATCGACTAGTGTAGACAGTTTCAAATTTCTCTTAATTTGAAGATATGTATTTTTTGTTCTCCTTTTGGTATCTTGCTGGGTGATGTGGTCTGTCGAGAATGAATATTGATGGACCCTTCCAAGATTGTGATTATTGTCGGCCTACCCCCACCCACGATAGTTATACAGTTGAGAAATACCTTGGGGCATATGTGGTATTACATAAAATTCATCTGGGGATATGCTGAGGTTACAACTCCAATGGAAAAGTTGTTGAAGAAATATGTTAACTTCCAATGTAATGAGCAGTGTCAAGAGAGTTTGGATGTTCTTAATGATAAGATGGTCACATCGCCTATATTTTTATTTCTAGACTAAAAATAATAATTTCATGTACATGTCGATGTGTTGTCTCTCGTGCTCAACGTTGTACTTGCATAGCCAAGTGAGGGTGATCTTGATCAACCCATTGCATTTGCTAGTAGAAAGTTGTCGTCGACAGAAAATAAGTATGCCATTACTTAGAGGGAAGGACTTACTATGGTATATGATTTCCAAAAGTTTCAACATTATTTGTTGGGAGGAAATTTCAAGATGTATACAAACCATTTTACATTGAAACATTTGGTCAATAATCCAGTGTTGGGGGGGAATATTTGTCGATGGATTCTCCTATTTCAAGAATTTGATTTTGAGATTATTGTTAAGCCAAGTCGATTGAATTCAGGACCTGGCCATCTATAAAGGTTATAAAGTGAAGAAGACCTACTGATATTGATGATAGTCTTCTTGACGCATAATTTTTGCGGTAAAGATTGAGATGATCACTACAGACATATTTTACATCTCTTTACTACATGATATGCACCGGAAGGATTTAGTACAACAAAAAAGAATCAATTAATTGTAAAAGCTATATATTTCCAGCTAATCGCTAGGAAATTTTATATTATGGGACTAGATGAAATACTTCAACACTGTGTCTTGGAACATGAGCGAATAATGGTGCTGAATGAAGCACATGTTGGTGTCATAGGAGGCCACTATGCAGGAAAAGAAACAACGTGTAAGATTTTATAGGCAGGATTATGGTGGCCTACTTTGCTTGCAAATGCTAGAGACTATTGTTTCAGATGTGATATTTGTCAAAGAATTGGAAAACCGTCACGATGAGTTGAAATGTCGTTGGTACCTAAGTAACTTTGCAGGAATTTGATAAGTGGAATGTTGATTTTGTGGGTCTTATTAACCCACTAGGTAAACAAATGGGTGCACATTATATAATCACTATGACATACTACTCAACTAGATGGTTTGAAGCAGCACCAGTAAGAGATTGTACTACTACGACCGTGTTAGATTCTTATTTGACCATGTCGTGACCCGATTTGGATACCTAAATATTTTGATAAGTGATCAAGGCACACATTTTATGAATCAAATGATTGTCAAAGTAACTGAGGAATTTCAGATTCAGCATCAGAAGACAACACTATATCACCCATAATCAAACGATGCATTCGAAGCATTTAATAAGATCTTGGAGAATACATTGATGAAGATATGTAATGTTCAGAGAGATGATTGGGATCATAATATACTTGTGGTATTATGGGCTTATCACACAACCTGTAAAAACTTGACATGACAAATTCCAATCATATTTTTCTATGGACAGGAGGTTGTCATGCCATTAGAATATATTGTACCTAGTCTCAGAATTGTTGCGATCACTGAGATGACAGATTTTGGTGTAGTAGAAGAAATATTGTCGCAGCTGGTACATTTGGAAGAAGACCACTTTGTCACAGGATATCATCAACATGTTGAGAAGGAGTGACAAAAGGATTGACATGACCACCATATTATGTTTAAACAATTTCACGTTGGTGATTCCTATATGACAGTAAATTTTTTAAGCATTCTAGAAAGCTTCGAACACATTGACTGGGACCATATGTTGTCATTTGTATCACCTATGGGGGTGCATTCTACTAGTTGCAGAAGTTAGATGGTACAACATTCAAAGGGTTAGTGAATGGAAGTTGGATAAAACCTTATCAAGATAGTTTTACTTCGCTCGACTGGAAAGATAAGATAAGTGTAAAAAAATATCATTATTGTATATACAAATTTTGTTGCAAGTTTTGAACATAAAATTTTCTTTTTTCACAGGAGAATTATTGTTGCAGACTATATGTATGTTGCAAGAGGAACTTCTGTCGAAAGTGACAGTTGGCAGGAAGTTAATTTGAGATAACGAAAGATTTCGGTGACATGCATTTTGTTCACATTTCCCATTAATGCATAGTAATTACTTGATGTCATGATTAGTGAAGTGATTGTTTGGATGGTGATTGATTGGAATGATGGGAAATATTTACACACGTGACATAATTTTCCACCACCTTCTCCATTTATTTTAGACCCACATGAGAAAATGACTTCCTACATGCGTAAACTTATTACATCTTCGTGTGGAAGTCTATTCATTCATTTGTATCCCACTGAGTAATTTCTTGAGAAATATATCTATATGCAACCCCTTTGAATATGAATCCATTTTATTGATTATGGTAATCCCTCTATCGAGCACTGACACCATTCAAGAATCTGGCATGGATGCTCCCTCTCCCATGCCCACTATTGAAGAAGCTCCAGAATTTGTGTTACGCCTAGTGTCGGTCATCCTGTTAAGAAAGAAGAAAACTGGCCATGTAAATGTTCCTCAACATAGATTCAAGGATACACACGATGTAGAAGAATTGGGATTTGGGTCAGTGACCCTATTTCTTGGATAAATTCCCCCAAGTAAAGATGATGCTCCTAGCATAAATATTAGCAATAATGCCAAGTATCCACTGGTCAAGCCAACCATCCCGAAAGGCATCCGTTCTGCTGAGTATGAGATAGATGGGATTCGAAGACCATGATCTATGAAAGTTTCCTGAACTCCCCATGTGGCAATACATGACCTCTATGAGAAGAAATTAATCCAAAGAAAGAGAAGAGGAAAGGAAGGGACACAGAATAAAATTAGGAACTTAATGAAGATGATTATGAGTTGCTCTAGGAGGAAAATGTTACTGGATTCTACCGTAGCAAATCTAGTAGCAATAAATTTAAGAATCTAAAGAAAGCTGGAAGGATTGTTGATATTGAGGAGGACAAAACAACCTTCTTTGATGAGGATTACACGAAAGATGGTGGTCAAACATGTTCCATTGCTAAAGAAAATTTTAAGCGTAGTTTGTTTGGAAAAAATGAAACAATTGCTGGTTTGTTTTCATGGAGGTTGCCTCTAGTTGGATTGATGAATTTTGGTGGATGTCAACTTGATAGCTTCAATCACTGGACTGAATCTTGTAGCAGTCAATACATCTCCATTCTTTGCTGGAAAGAAGCAAGACCGAGGCCTAATCAACTAGATGAAGGAGGAATACAACCTAATTAGAGATAAGAGAGGATTCTCCATTGCCTCTACAAATGACATTGTTGTTTGGTTCGTAGAGAAAGCATTATCGATCAAGATGCTCAAGAAGATGCGACTGAACCAGTGTACTGCCAAACAATTGATGCAACAGAACAATGTGCTATTGGTGTCCAGATGAATTGGTTGACCTATTTGTTGAATGAGTTGTTAGCACTATATGCCACTGATGCTAAGGAGAAATGTATTCCTTTTACCAATTCATCGTTGTTAATTTTGATATCATTTATCACATGGGCCCAGTCACCAAACTACCAGGGGGTGGACGTTCCTGTTCCATGTTGAGGGGAAAAATACTAGAATCTATGGCATGAGAAGGATAATTTTCATCGCAGAAGGACAATAACATTGAGTTTTACTTACATACTGATGCACTGAGGAATCACTTTGGGAGTGAAACAAGGATTACCGCAGAGACTATCCAAATATTTCAAAATATTATCATATTATCAGTTGAATCTCACCACATTTATCTACAACCTCAACAAGACCCTGAGAACCAATGGTTAGCCACTATGTTTTGGATAACATATGAAGACATTGAGACAATTGTTCAAGACTGACCCAAAGAGTGGAGATAACTTGTCGTAGATGATCAACTATCTGTTGAGATTGACCCATGCCAGAATGGAATGTTGGGAAATCAGGGAGGAGATCAACAAGGATAAGAAACCCCATGAAGCTGTCCCTATGAAAGAAAAGAAGAATCTATCATGACCCCGACGGATTCAGAATTGGGCGACAAGCACAAAATATCTGAATAATTGAAGAAGAGTCGAAAGAAATGAAGGCTTATAAAACAACTGGAGCTGATGTCCTTACCAATGAAGACTACAATATCATTGATGATCGAATGGAGGAAGTTTCCAATGATACTTGAAAGAGGATTGATGAGAGGAATACCAACTTGGAAGGAGGCATTAAAGAATTTCTGTAGATTCTTTTTGTCGCAGCAAAAGAATTCAAAGTAGGGGTCGAGTGGGAACCATTCTAGAGAAAGATGCAGGAAGAATCCAGTCCTTTTGTAGGTCGACCTATTGAGGTACTCTCAATAACCCAACACATAAATATTCAAGTGTCTCCTAAGGTACTTGATTTGGGCACGCGAAAGAATAATGACATGGTCAAATATATTGGTCATGTAAGTATTGATATTTCTGTAATTCCTATGTATCTATTGCATAATATCCAACGGGATGCAATAGATGAGTTGAAGGAAAGAGAGCATGAGGTGTTTGAGTAGCTCAAACATTCAAAGAATACTATCACATCACTCAAGAACAAAATTAAAGAGATAGATTATAAATAATAGATATGGAAGGAGGATGTGTAAAGGTTGGAGTAGGATATCACGCTCACATGCCATGTGTTAGTGCCAAAAATTGTTCTCAAACTACTAAAGAACAAGCCAACAAAATCTCATAAAACAAAATTTAGTAAAACAGGTTTTTTTAGGGTTTTGGTTTTGCAGTTTGTAAACAAGAGGGTAAAACTCAAAAGGCTAAAACTCAAAAGGCTAAAACAAAAAACTAAATCATGCACAATATAAGACTGATATATATAATATATGTAACATAAACCGGAAAAACATAAGCACATAACTGAGTTTCATCCACAGTTCATAAGCATTCCATGAGAAACAACCTTAAACAAGAAATGAATTCATAAACTGAGTGATCACACTAATTAGAAATGAAACCAACATAGAAGATAAAATGGGCTTATAGATTGCATATATAACATAATCAATAATCCAACATGCATAAGAATTTTTTGAAACTTAGCTCTGTATAGTAGCTGAAAGCCTCCCATTGTACAAAAATTTCAACCTCTTCTCTGTTTCCCCCACCCATTTATATAATTACAAAGAAGTAGTTCTATCTTCCCTTCATTAGGTCGAATTTGAAACTACTCAGCAACTATTAACCAACTTTCAACTAATTGACTAAAAATAGCAAAATCAGATTCCTGGTAAATTTGGTGAATTTCTGAAAAATAGGTCTCAAAGAAGCTTCCATATCTCTCAATCCGTGACACCTGTACAAAAACTGAGAGTTTCTTATGTGAATGGATCTGTGATGGACAAAAACCTCTCTTGGTTTTTAAAAATGTTTCTCTAATCAATCAGAATATGCCCCACAAGATGAAGACTAAAACAGGAAAATATTAAATATTTTTAAACCCTGAAAAATAGGCTGTAAAGATTAAATTGAATATTTCAAACCTTGACAGATGTTGCAAAACTGAGAGAGGTTTTTGTGAATGGTTCTCTTATGAACAAAAACCTCCTTTTGTTTTCTAAAATTAATCTCCATCAGCTTGTAATAGGTGCTCAATTGCAATGACCAAAACAGGAAAAAACAGAGCATAACTATGCATTTTATTTTATTTTTCAAGGGCTTCTTTTGCTACTGGCTTCTGGTCTCCATCTTGTTTCAGCTCCTCATAACATTAATAATTATTTTTCTTGATACCTAACAGCTGAAAGTTGTTCTATTTCACATTTTAATCCTGCTGCAAATAACTCTTCTTTAGATTTTACAACCTTTCAAAAATACATACACCTAATAAGCCCATTAAAAGTATGAAAACAACTAAGTAAAGTAAATTTAAAATAAAAAAATAAAAAATAAGCATGCTATCAAAATACTTCAAAAACCAAACTCAGAATCTTAAAGCAATAAAAGAAACCATGTTTTTAAAATAAGCATAAGGTCTAAAAATAGAAAACAAAAACTAGCTATAACACCATGATTTCTTTGAAGAAGGAATTACGTCTGGAATGATCCTAGAGGCCATAGTTTTTTGAATTGGGGAGGTAGATGTCGACATCCACCAATGAAATGTAGAGCTAGAAACAAAGTTGACTCCAAATACACCCCCTAAGGTATTGAAAGCACGACAAAAGGTAGTAACATAAAATGTGCAAAAGATCAAGGAGACTGGGGAACTTTATGCCAAAGCATATGTGCAGGTTTCTCAGTCATGGGAAGCCTTGATGGATGATGTAGATTTGGAGCAAGTAAATGAGAAACTTCATACCATAGAAGTGAATCTGAATGGGCTAAGAAATGAGCTGAATAAATTGCCACTATTTGAGAAGATGACCAAGGTTGTTGACTTCACAATGATAACAACAGTAGGTTGCTAAAATGCGGACACAACAACAAATACGAACAAAACGTGTCACAGAGATCCATGCTGTAGTAGAGAAAGTTATAGGAACCATCCACCCATTCCATGAGCGGGTGAACAGGAGCTGGGAGTGATGGGAGTAGAAACTTCAGAACACATAAGTTCCAAATTTGTCAAACATATGCAGAAAGTGAAAGAAGATGTGCAAAGATAAGTAGAAGGGGTGATGACGATATGTCAGGATTTTCAGAGTAAACTTGATGCGAAAGAAACCTATGGATAAAGTGGCTTGGAACAAGACATAGGTGAGTGTTTGGGGCCTGTTAGAACTCGGAAATAACATACCATTTTTGGTTGTAAGTGTGAAGAATCTGATCGCAAGACGAGAAAGGCAGCAACGGAAAATGAGAAGAGTAAGTCGAATTTGGCAATTTGACATGTTCCGAGGAAACAATAAATGTAACAATGAGTTAAGTTAGACTAATAGTCTATTTTGGGAATGGGAATGATTGAAAGTTGGGTTGTTATCTCCTTTATTGATGTAACGGGATTCATTGGGGTAGTTGGAACAACTAGTCAACTGTCAGTTGAGAACTATTCTACCCTTGGAATAAGAATTGTAAGATGTATATAGGGTCAATCCAAGCTGTGTGCGGACAAATGATGATGGATGGCTAAAGTCATTTTATGGAATTTTGATTCTTGTGATCTCGATAAAGAGGCCGACAAAAAGAAGAAAGAAAGCATGAGATAATGAGAAATAAAGAAAAAACCCATTCATTGTAAAGAATATTCTGAGAGAAGTATCCAAGCTATGTGCACATACCAAAAGCATTCCAAATATTACTAATTCCTTATGAAGATCGCTTTTGTCATTTTTCCCAGATGGGTTTCCACGTTAAATAACTGTGTATTTGATGTCTGTATGTATTGTGTTTGAACCTTTATGAGTTTGTCACACTTATATTATGGAATTTCGATAACAATTATGGTTTAGATGTGTATGCTTTATATATCCTACATATGTCTATGATTATGTATATTCTTATATGTTGTGAATGTGTCGAAGGATTGACCTTCTCTCTTGTTCTATAGAGGGTGATCCATACCTCTATTTTGGTCGAATGGATTGTTAATGTTGAGATGAATAAATCCATTTCCATAACTACAAAAGCCTGATTTTGGTAGTCCCTATAGATATGTCGGGTGATACCTCACTTGCCTCATGGGTTTTGTCGACATAGTTACACTCCGTCGGGTCGATATCTTGGGATTTGTTGGATGGACAAGGAATCTGAACCTGTGTCAGTGGAATTGATGCCAACAATTAACTTGATCCTCAATATTCTCTACATGTTATTGAACATGCTCTTGTATAAACTGCACCTCTTCCTCCTCAAGCAATGCCCTAGGGGGAGCAATCTTTACAATTACAAAAATTAAAGTAATATTAATGTATATAACAAATATTTAAATTATTCAAACATTTACAAATATAATGCAGGAAATCAAAGACAACTTAGATGAGAGAAAGAAACAAATACAAGTAATCAATGATGAATCTTGTGCAATTTATCAAGATATTTAAGAACATTTTGAAAAAATCTAGGAAAAATTAACTTTTCTTTACATGTAGGAAGAGATACACTTTTTGAGATATATAGTCACAATAACCATAAAAAAAAATTGATCTTATTTTTCTTTCATCATTATAATATCATAAGGCTTTCTTTATATCAATTGGAGAGAACAAGTTTTAATTTTATGGCAACTTTTCCCATCCCAAGATGGAAATCACGGTTTAATTTGCAAAGGGCTGATAGTTTAGGGATAAGGGGGGTTAAACATTTTGACAAGATATATCAAGAACTCAAGGGTGCTAATATTACATGTAAAATTAAGTTTTTTGTTGTTGTTTCCTAAGTTATTATCATATGAAGATAATAAGTAGATGTATGATGATATTTATAAGGAGGAACTTACCATCTTCTTTCCAAAAGGGCAAGATCCCAAGAACATGTGGCTAAAAAATTAATCATGGAAAGACTTTCTTCATTTATCATGGAGATGAAGCCTAATAATATTGGTTATAATTTGGAAAAGTGACAAACTATTTCTAACCCCAAGGGTCAAGGGAGTTGGTGTCTCAAACACATTCATATGTTTGGAATATCACTTGTTGCCAAAATCCTTTGGAATCTTATACAAAGGATACTCTATGGAACAAGATTATTCACTAGAAGTATATAGTTTTCGATGGGTCATTGTTGGAATAGATTAGAAGTGAAAGAAATTGTGTCAAACATGTTTTTAACAAATGGAAAGCATCGGTCTTATATTTCCCTATAATTGCTAATCATCTAGCTTGGAAGGTGGTATTGGAAGACTTGTTAGAATAGGAGTAGATGCAACTATGAGTTATATATATATATATATTGAGCTGACTATTAATAGGATTTAAGAGTTGGGATATTTTACTTTAGATTGCTTAGTGGACAATACATGGAATACATGTATTGATTTATTGCACAAAGATTGGAAAATAACTTTGACTCTGGAGCTAGAGGATGAACTTGTCAATTACTAGAATCGCTATATGGTTTATTTGAAGACAAGTCATATACAAATTAGGGAGTATCTAGATGTACTAAGGACTAGTCTAATAATAAGACATTACATGGAGTCCTACAACTAGGCCGGGTTACTATTATTTACAAGCTAATGAGAAAGAATATGTTAAATGGTGGTGGTTAAATGTTTTGAAGGTCAAGACTTCAAAAAATATTGTTATTCATACATGGATTTCTTTGAAAAATAAAGTTAACTTGAGAAATGATGCAGGAGAAATGGAATTAGGGACCTAGTTACTGTATGAATTGAAAAAAAAGATTAGGAAAACATTGCCTTATGGTGATTCTATTCCCTTTCATAGTTCAAGTTTAGAGGGATTTTAGTCATTGGATAGGAATGCAAAATATTTAGTCTAGGATGAGTATTAAGGATTGCCTCAAGAATCTATTCCAAAGGTAGGAAATTTAATAGTGGAGATATACCAATATTCTAGTGGTATGGATCACTTGGATCACTAAGAATGTCCTAATCTTTGAAATATGCACATTCCCACTTTCATGTATTTACACATGCTTTTTCTATTTTTAACCATGTTCAAAAATCATGCACAACACGTTGTCTTGTCATACATGGGAACTATATAAATAGACAAATGATGTCCTTGGGGATTGTTTGATGGATCTTGCTTGGGGTCAGAGTACAATAGTAGATTGGGGGATATTTTACACTTTGCAAACAATCATTTCATTATATTTAAAACTTGTCTTGGAAATAGTTCCAAAATTATGTTGAGTTAATGGAATTTAGAGTTTTACTAATGGTTTCTTTGGACAAGGGTGTTCAAAGACTAAGTTTTGGGGACTTTTTACTAATGATCAAATGGATGAAGAATTAACAACTAAGTCATTAAATTTTGCATTGCAACCCTTGACATATTTATCGAAGTAAATTCACAATTGTTTGAGAGGATATCATCCACACATGTCTTTCGACATCTAAACATTGAAATTGGTACATTACCTAGGTTGGGTCTTCAATCAAGTGCAAGGTCCTTATGGTTGTAGGAAACCATTGATGATATTTCAACAAATTCAAGACCTACGTTTTGAATGAATTCCCTTAAGATTCGATTTTATGGATAGATTTAATTGTCGATTTCTTATTGCCAAGAATATTGGTTAAATTTTATATTGGAAGTATATAGTATATAAATTGATAAAATATGTAGTGAATTCAAGTTTTATAACCTAGAGGATGTATATGATGATGATCACATTCTTGGGTATAACACCATTAATCTTCATGTTTTTGTAACAGTTCTGGAGGCACATAGAGAATGTGTTTTCTATAATTACTAGAATGCAATATTTTCCTTGGGAGAACATACA
>LPNX010240687.1:667830-706309 GCA_001517045.1 Pseudotsuga menziesii
CTAGGTGGGAAGGATAACGATCTTCCTTCCAACCACCTAATATAATCCCAATTGACTTATTTAATATTATATAAAATGATGTAAATGAAATAAAGTGATATAATATAAGGTGATTTAGGGATTAAGTCTAATTAATCCTACATGAGAGATTAAATCATGCAAGTCACTTGGAATCATATAAATTAAACATGAATTAAATAAAATAGGGAAAGGATAGTTAAATGGGAGAAGTGGGTTGTGAAATAGGTATTATTCTTCCTAGTTTTTTCATAGGGATAATTATTCTAGTTGTTTGGTCTATTGATTAATTTTTCTTGATGGTCAGTGAAGTAGTTATCCTTGAGTGTTCGATGTGGTTGGTTTGTTAGAAATAGAAGCTCTATGTTATATTGTTAACTATTTATTGTTGTTGGTATGTATTCTATGTCTATGAATTATTATAAAGTATTGAGGTTGTATGGTTGAGAGAGGGAGAAAGGCTAGATCAATTTGGTAAAGATATTTTGCTAAGGAATTGATCAAACATGAGGTTGGTTGGTATAATTTCAGTGGAAGTAGATTTAACGTGTCAGTGGTCTGAGCATTAGGGGTTAGGATTTAATATGGGGTAATTAGGGGCCAAGGATATGGGTATTACTTAATGGTTTAGGGGCTTATACGGGGTCAATGGATAGGGGCTTAGTGATTAACAAGTTATTGACCATTCAAGATTTAGGTGTACTTAGGAGTTGGTATTCTATATCAAGAAGCTGACGTGGATGATATCAAGAAAAAAACACAACAAATCAATGCGGTGAATCTTGTGCATTTATAAACATGTTTAATAATATGTTGAAAACAATTAGGAAATTTTTTATTTTTCTTAGCATGTAGGATGAGAGACTCTTGTTACTCTTAACCCCTAACCCCTAACATCTAGGTTTTATTGAGGAATTTGCATTTCCTATAAACATTTACAAAAAAAATATGCAAAACAAACACACTCAATGAATAACTTACTAATGGATGATATTCATAATCGCCTTCAACATGTCCATAGTTTCTACAATGTCTTTTAGTTGTTGTTTTTAGAAGTCTCCTTATCTTCCATCCCTTGCATAGTTTACAAGAGAAATAACATTTTCGATCCTTTGAAACCCCTAATGCAGATTCCACTTCTCCTTGACCTACTTGAGGAATCCTATGTGAAATTTTTCCTCACCAAGTTTTGTATTATGAATAGTACAAAATAGTCCCTACACACTTTGAAAACCCCTGCAAGTATAAAAACCACGTCGAAGCTATTATATCAACCTATGGATATGTATTCAACCTTGGCACAAGTGCAATCACATGAATGGGCAAGAAGCAAGAAGTAGTATCCCTTTAATTGACATAAGTAAAATATAGAGGAGAATCTTAGGTAGTTTTTCTTGGGAGGATGTTTTCATCTATGAAGATACAACATACAAATGTGACACCCTTGTTATACAACAATCAAGAGGTGCTCAAACTATCCAACAATCTAGTATTCCATGAATGTACCAAGAATGTTGAGCTATGTTTCCACTTCATTAGACGACTTGTAAAATATGGAACAATTGGGTTGCAATATTGTCCCATGGAGAACCAAACTATAGACATTTTCACCAAGTCTAGTTTGGGTCCTAAAAAACATAAAAAATTTCAAGATGAACTTGGTGTAGTTAGTAGAATGACCATTAAGGGAGGTTGTTTAAGTAAAATGTAATTTATAATGGTAAAATACATATTAGACTTACACATTAATAAAAGTACCTAAGAATTTATTTTATCTTGTGCTTTTATGTTTTATGTCACTTTATTGTGTCGGTCTATCCACTAACTCATATGGGTGGAAAATTCGATGGCAGAATCCGACAATAAGAAAAAAATAAGAAAAATTGTTGGATGTTACATGCATTTTTTGTTTTTATTTTTTTAAAGGCCCAACTTTCGTCGGATATGCGACAGACCGTCAGATGTAGATCACCTCAAGAATGAATTAGATCACCTCGAAATGGTTTTTAAGAAGAATAGTTACCATGACAAACAATTCAATAAGGCAATTAATAATGAAAAGCATCAGGGAAAATATTTTGAGATCCCCATGATTACCTTGCCTTATATTAAAGTAACCACTGATAGTCTTGCTAAGATATTGAGAAAAAGAGGGATCATTGTTGCATTTCCCCCCGAACTCTATCAGAAGGTTTGTTGATTCTGCCAAAGACGCGATGGACCAAAGACAACAAAAAGGAGTGTATGAAGTTCCTTGTTCATGTGGTAAGGTTTATATTGGGGAAACTGGTCATTCTTTGAAAACCCACCTCAAGGAACATTCGACTAACATTATCCATTGAAGAACAAACAAGTCTTCTCTAGTAGAGTATTCACGCAATACATCTCATCATGTTTGCATTGAGAAAGCTTCTCTTATTGCTAAGGAAGAAAACTATAACAAGAGAAAGAGACATGAGGCTGTGGAAATAGAAAAAATAAATAACAATTTAAAGAAAGATGACGACTTAAAGATAAGTAATACTTGGAGACCTTTGATTAATAAATAGTATGGGGAATTGGAAACGATAGGTCAACTTCACTAGCTTATTCTTTCCTTAACACCTATTTATGGCTTAGATTCCCTTCATCCTTCATTTCTTTCTCATGTTCTGAGCTTTCTCCTTGATGATGGACTCAATTATTTGGTAGTCTGAAACGTCGGTTTCAAAAATAGAACACGGGGCTCCTTCTTCATGAAATAATGGTGTCAAAAAACCAAAGATTAAATCAAATAATGATTTATCCATACACCCTTTCGCATATCTAAACACCCTCTTCATTGTAGTCCAATGCTATACTTTTGTCACTATCATGAATATCGAAATGAAGCTCACGACATAACTCAAATTATTCTTAGTGATTGTAAGATATATAAATCTACCCACTAGCTACCTATAAATTGGCTCATTAATTTCCTCATAGTCAGTCTTGGATGGAAGTTTCATTCCTTTTTCCATAGGTGTAGCAAGATATTACAATCTGTCATTATAAACTTGTCAATCAATCTCTTAGTGTTATGACAATCCCTAAGGGTGTAATGGGGATTTGAAGGGCCCATTTGAGTAATAGTGGAGGCCATTTTATTAGGGGAGTTTTGAGGTCAAAATGGGCCTCAAAATAGAAAATATACTATCAAAATTTACTTTATAAGAACCAATAGGATTCAAGATGACAATGTCAACCATGGGAGTAAAATTTGTAAAAAAATTTGGAGGGAAAAATAAAAAACCGCTTTCTTATTGTATTTTCAACATATCTCTTTATCGCTTTACTTAAATTTGATGTTTGAGGACTCATTGGATGTGTAATTTAATTTTTCATCCAACACATGCCCACACTGCATACTTTTGAGGCACCCACAACATGAAAAAAAAAATATTTTAATATGTAAAATGCGTTTTTATTGAATTTTTCATTTTTTGTGCCATGGGTGCCTCAAAAGCATGACATATTTTATTTTGTGAGAGAAAATTGTCGCTACTTGTTAGGAAAACATTTACATGTAGACAATAATGTAGAAGGCCTAGATTATTCATGTCAAAATATTTACTTCTATTGGATTTTATATGTCCAATCATGCTTTCCTCACTACCCGTAATAATGATGTTATTTAAATAAATGACTAATAGGATGATATCATTACCAATGATTTTGATGTATACGTTGGAATTTTAAAGAATCTAATAGAACTCCTTTTCAACCAAGTACCTACTGATCTTAATGTACGATAATGCCCTAGGTACCTACTTTAGGTTGTATAGAGCCTTCTTCCTTGAATTCCTAGACTCTCTTTGGTCTATACATATAGACATATTCCTCCGAATCTCCATTAAGGAAGGAACTCTTCACATTCATCAGATGTATGTTCTAGTTAGATTATGCTACAATGGAGAAAAGGTCTCCTCATAATCAACACCCTCTCATTGAGAGAAACCTTTTTCTACCAATCATTCCTTGTACTCGTCAAGTGTTCCATCTGATTCATACTTGACCTTATGCACCGATTTGTAGCCAATGAATTTCTTCCCTAATGGAAGTTTTGTGAGATCCCAAGTCTAATTTTTCATCAAACTTTAACGTTCAACTATCATGGTCTTCTCCCATTTAACTCTTCCTCTTTCTTATTTGAACACCTATAGTTCATATACTTCTTGAACATTGGCTATAAGAGAAAAGTTAACAATGTTGGGTTTTTGTTCACTCTTACCTCTTAAATATAACCCCTTGATCATTTCTACTACTTGAATTTATCCAATGGTGTTGTCCCACCACTTGGGTATCTTCTTGGGAACCTCCTAATCTAAGTCAATATCATGAATGTAACTTGGGTTAGTTGTACCTATGTTATCCAAATTCTCATTTAGGCTATCTATATTAGAAATAACTGGCTTGGGTCTGGGAGACTCTTCAATATCCTTCCCTCTATCAACTGGATCTATTTAAATTTAAACACCTGAATTATGATCCATGATGGACAATGTTGCCTCTTCAACTAGCATGTATGATTAAAGTGTAAAATAAGCAATGCTATACCAAGGATAAGTCTATTTTGTAGTATAGGAAATAAAACTGGTGATAGGAGAAAGAGATCACTCCAAGGGATAACGCTAATACAATCGAGGAAATATGGAGTCAAAAAATCACCAACTAAGAGGGCCTTTCTTAGTATGTCACCGAGAGAGTAGAATTTGTGCATACACTAACCCAAACCCGACTCATTGAAGTTGAAGGTGAAATATGGTTTACAAGGGAAGGATTTGAATTAAGAATCCCCTTCCTTTCAATCTCCTAGTGTTACACTCAATAAATAAAGGTTTGTGGTTACACAATCTGAATCAAGGTAAACACACAATGAAGTAGTAATACCCCTTTCTCCAATGAAGTAGTAATATCCTTTCAATGGCCCAGTCAAAATAATAGAAATGGCAATGTAAATATCCAATACAACTTACAACCATGAAACTCCATGCAAGATCAAATCACCACACATAAACATAAAGGTAACCCTTACAACAAGATTTGGTCCAAGAAAATATGTATTAATTAAGCGAGAGAGAGAGAGAGATCAAAATACTCCAACAAGGCCTAACAAACTCTTAAAACATACATGAAATATAGTGGTTAAAGCAACAAGTACAATATTTAAGAGAATAAAGACCCAAGAAGGGGGTGCATCTATAAAATGAGGGTTAATTATGACAAGAAGAAGACAAACTTAACCTCCAAAGGCTCTCCAAAGGTAGCTCTCTAAGAAAAAGGCCTCAAAAAGTGGGGCACTTATTCAAATAAGGTGAATTCTCTGCATGTAAAGGCCCCAAAAGGCACACATGAAAAACATATGGTGTGAATCTTTAAAATCTAGGTCTATAATTTCTAACTTCCTCAATATTCATTGGATTTTCTATTATAACCACTTTTTGAAAATACCACAACCACTTTGCATCTATTGACATTGTGATGGAACATTTTTGGGCACTTTGTAAAAACCTATTGTTGGTTATATGTTATATTCTTTACATGTGTGTGGTGGTGGGTGCATCTGTCAATGACTCACCCTCTCCCTTCCGTGAAGTGAGTTCGTAATTTTTTGGGCTATTTTGGGATTTTTCAAAAAATATGTAATTTAATCCTGGTTAAGGGATTGGGGTCTATTTTCTAATCCGGGTTAACTGATTAGGGTGATGGATGTCGTGGAATACCTATATTTTGTATTATGAGTAATTCATAATGATAATGAGAAAATAGGAGGTGTGGCTCCAAGGTTTGTTGGTTTTCCAGATTAAGGGTTTCTAGGGTAAATCTCTATGTATTATGTGTGAATGTTGTGGTGTAATATCTATTTTTTAAAACTAATTTTCATTCTTTACTTCTTTTCACATGTTTCAAAATTACATATATATGCTCCTAAAGCTAAGACACTCCTCCAAAAACATCCTATAAAACATGGCCTAGATGAGTGTGTAATTAACCATCAAAAGGGTGAGCACTTGTTAAGGAAAACTAACAAATGTGTGTAGAACAATCCATCCCTTAAGTAAAATCATCCATGTGTATTATTTCATCAATGTAAGGAATGCATGCCCATATTATATCAACTAACCCAACCTCCATACCAACTCATCAAGCCATGAACCAATGAGACCATCATTCCATGATAGAAGCATCAAAACCAATGAGAAAGTGTCCACAATAAACAATCTTCATCATGAAAGAGGTAATGACTCCAAGTTCTACAATCCCAAAGGATGTCATCACACTTGCTAAATATGATGAAACAAAGAGAGCATTTAGCCACAAATGATACCAAATAGAACCATGATTCCACCTAAGTGAGGAAAGGTAAGATCATTCCATGTGTGATACATCATATATAATATACATAAGGAAACCAAAAGAAAGGGAACTCTAAAGAGAAACGATCCACATCATCAAATTAAGCCAAATCACCCCAATAAGCTAGAGCACGTTTCCAAATATGATGCAACATTATTGTTTAGAATTAGCCAATCATCAACACTATATCAACATCATTGAAAACATGAAACCATTACAAAGGAATGCATATCCATTGACATTTCAACCACTACTGGAATTGTGATAAAAATTACAAGTGGACACCCATGAAAAGTGGGGTTAGTAACTAGTTCCAACTATGGGACATGTTCTCATCTCGAGAGTACATGAGAACCATAGAATATCAACATATACATGATAGAAATGACCATACCAATACATCCAAATAAAAAAACCATGTGGTGGGATGGATAACCTCAACATCCCTAAACACCACACCGCATATAATAATTCATTACATCATGTTTGTCTTTACAACAAAAGAATCCATTAAAATCAAAATTAAATCTACTTTACTCAAGCTTATTCCTCCTACCATACTCTAAGCCTGGGATAAGACAAATATCAAGTGAAGTCATAAACCCAATGCAACTGTGTGCTCATGTCATCAAGGCCATGGAATCTTCTTGTGTGTTTGGTCACCAACCAAAACAATGATACATAAAATTCCATGTAAATACAAGTTGCAATATCCATGAGATGTAATCCAAAATCTAAAATTTGCTTGTGGTCAAGGATAAGGGAACCAAATTCATGCTAACGAGGGCATGCACCACCACAAGAGTTCTCTATACAATATTGGATAAGAATTATGTAAGCATGTACATCATGGATAAAATCAGCATCATCATAATTTCTCCCCTCAAGAAACAAGAGATTAAGGAGTTGTTCAAATATTCAAAGTTTCTCAAGAAAATTCGCCACATTAGATGAGCATAGGATATGACATGAATTTCCAAACTTGAAAAAAAATTGAGGTTTAAATTTAAGGCTTGAAAATTTCTGCAATGAAGATCCAAACCAATATATTTCCGCCCTATCTAAATTTATGCATTAAAATTACATTTCACAACTGAAGTTACCTACCCAAAATGAAAAGAAATGAAGGAATTAGGTGACTGGAAATTTGTCATAAGAAACCTATTGTACCACATAATTTCCAGATCCAAAATCATCTTCATAGTTGCAAAATCAGGCATAATATGATAAAAATAATGAGGCTAAGTATGGATGGATTTTTTTTGTGTTTTAAGGACAAAAAATCGGCTTCAAATGGATGGAAAAACTTGCATCAAAACCTTTCAAGCATGGCTGGAAATCACCCTAAAAAATCTGATCCAAAACAACCTTGAAAATTGAAGGTGATGACTGAAATTAAATCTACAAAAATCTGCTCAACATTATGCCCAAAATTAACATTACAAATGGGGGCATATGGATAAAAATCCTCTTCCCTGTTTGATTGTTCCAAAGCTTCCAAATATATACTTTCGTCATTAGATGCATCACTATAAGAGTCATATATGGGGTCGCCAAAATCTTCCATAGATTTCATGTCCCTACTATGATTAATACACTTGAATCTTGCATCTAAATCATCATAAAATCATAGATGCATGCACTATATTCCTCATCATCAAACAAGGGTTTGTCTTCAACATTTTCCTCCTCAAAATCATAAAGATAAACAATCAATTTTAGATTTTTACTAGAATATTAAAAACTTACCAAACCCTCATTATGAGGAGAAGAAAATGGTACTTCAATGTCTTCATAATGGACTTCTTCATGTGCTTCTTCAAGGGTTTCTTTTGAACCATGTTGTGCTTTACTAGGTAGGAGTGCAATAACATATTCAATATATTTTCCCTTTTGTCTTCTTCTTCATAGTACCAATGCCAGAGAAAAACCTTAAAAAAATACACATTTGAAGAAGTTTTCTTGCCACCAAGATTTGCATACCATTCTAATGCATCATCTTATAAACTACAAACACATATTCTCATCAAATCATCCTGATGAATACTATTAAAATCAACCACAATTTAATGAATAAAGAAATGTGTAGGATGGACAAATAATAATATCCATGAAATGATGGAGTATAATCAAACAATACATCCAGATCATAGACCTCATTTGGAAATCAAGGGACCCCATAAAATCAAGTTGAAGAAAATTCTTTTGAACCAAAGGACCATTTCCACCTAGATTTGCACGTGAACGTGAGCAAAATATCAATCCATTGAGAGCGGCATTGGTGTTAAAGTAAACAAGGTGTGTTCCCACTATCACCATAACACTTGAATCCTTCTATTTTGACCAACTCCTAAAAAAATACCAAGGGATGTAGACCCTATGAAAATCTAGAATGGTCACCATGGAAAATGATACTTTGGAGTTAATAAATTACACTAGGGAATAAATCTAACAAAATAGTGTAACAAGAAATTCAAAGATTTAGCATGTGTGAAATAAAGATCAATGCGTTACTATTTGGAAAAAAGGATACATCTATGAAACATGAAATACTCGCAATTGCAGTAATAGATTACTATACCAATAGAAAATGAGGAGTTATCTAATTACTAGAAAGCGAAAGCAAAGTCAAATTGTGACCTCACCAAAGCGAGGATTGACTTTGCTTGTTAAATGGAGGTGTGTCAAATTATGAACCTGGTTGGTGTAGGGGTTGACTATTTGTTACAACTGAATTGTTAAGGGGAAGAGGGGTTTCCAATATATGTTAAGTATGTGGAAACAATTCCATACATCAAGTGTGGTGCTACATGAGAAGAGAACTGTATTGAATTTGTAGGGGTATGCCCAAAAATAACACCAATAAAAGGGTGTAGAATGATGGGTTCGCACGGTCACTACCGAATAGATTCCATTCATTGTAGAATTTTCTGACAAGTGACAAGTCTATGGAAGATAAACACCAGAATTATGTCTTTAGGGAGGGTTGATTTTAATTAATGTGGAATTTATTAGAATGTTTTAGGATTTATATTGGATGGAATTAAATGAGTGATTAACAACATGCATGAATGATTAAAACATTAAATCTTATCATGCATCCAAATTATTTTCAATTGAAATCAAATTTGGACTAATTACTAATTAAAACAAATTAGAAAAAAAGTATACTAAGCTAAGTAAAAAGGAAAAGCAAAAATCATGCACAGAAATGACATGGAGAGGGGAGTAGGGGGGATTTGACACCACCAAACTACCTAATGTTTTACAATGGGATATGCATCCCTTATAAATACCTACTTTTTGTCCTTATATCCAACAATCAGGCTTACAAATCTAGAATGTTGAAGTGAAAAAAGCGGTGAGGGAAGAGTTTTGTTTAGTTGACACCCTGGGGGGTTGAATGGTGATTGATAATGTATGACTCTTGGAATTTTTTATTTTTGTTCAAAACCTAGAAATGAGAGATACCAAACCATCAATAAATTTTCTCTTAAGTGAGCTCTTTGATACCTCCAAAAAGGGGGTTTTTTCTGCAAACGATTGTTAGACTACAAACTAAAACAAAAAGATTAGGACTACAAATATAAGAGAAAGTAAGGGTTTCTATCATGATATTTTATCACTCTTCAACTTATGATAAATGAGATAAAATAGTATACAAACACAAAATTATAATTATTTACACTAAATTACAAAGATATACAAGTGCTGAATTGCATTTTCTTTAGAGAAGGGAGAGTAAAGGAAAAGAAAAGGAAGCCTTGGGTTCTCCTGAAAAATGGCTAGCCATTCAGGGCTTATGAAAAATAAAAAAATAAATGTTAGTAAAACGAGATACATTACTCATTAATACAAATAAACCACTTTCTAACATGATCAAATTACTAGTGCTAAGAGCTAGCAATATATCTAGTTTCAATCTACACTTAGAAACTAGTATTTTGAAAGGATATACTTAAAACAAGTGTTAAATTTTATGACAAAAGTAGATCTAAGTGAAGTATAAAATTAAAATTTAAGTTTTTATAGTTTAAGTTTAGAGGGATCAAAATCTCTTCAATATGACTATGGATATATAGGGTATAATTCCGAGGGACTAGTCCTTTGAAGGCATCAAGCACAAGGGGTTTCTATAGGATTAACTCCCTCTTCTTGATGGATGGATACCTAAAAAAATAATTAGCTAGACAAAATAATATAATTATTACTCCTTGTTGCTTTCGGGTGTAGCCTACATGAGAGATGTCAACACAATCACACATACAACTAATAAAATTTCTATATTCTTGACTACTTCTCCGACAACCTACAATAGAACCTAGCAATAATAATAGATCTATCCTACTGGGTAATAATATCCTTTTAATTTCGAATGGAAAAAAAACAAATAATATACATAAATTGCAACAATTTTACCTCACATGTAGAAATAGAACATTTGCATCCACACAAACAAGGTAGTACACCCTTTTGACCTCCAAAGTCTCATTAAATTGTATTCCAAATCTCAAAAGTAAAAGGATTTGGAGTAAATATCCAATAAGAAAAATATACAAAATGAGAGGATAGGCCTATTTAAATAGCATAAGCAGGCTATAATTACACCCCCAATAGATGAGAGAGTGACACATGTGAGCAAATTTAAAACTCTAATTTGGACCTTCAAAACCCTAATGCGCCATTTGGAGGAAAACCAAAGCTAATCTATGTGTTAACTGAGTTCAACTAAGCCTCCAATGCACCACATGTGAGGACTGGATCAAGTGGTGAGTTAACTAAGTTGAGATGAGGTTAACTAAGACTCCAATGTGCCACCTCTAGGATGAGATCTAGGAGATCCACCCAAATCCATTGACATGCATACATAATATGAGAAATGTGCCATCCCTACTCATCAACTAGAGAAACTTTAGGAGTTTAGCTTAGTTAACTAGGCCTGAAATTCTCTAATGTGCCATCTCCTGGATAACTAGAGCAAATTTGGGAGTTAACTGAGTTAAACAAGCCCTCAAAAACCCTAATGCACCCCTCTTAGAGAACTGAAATAAATTGAGAAGTAATCTCCACAATTGACAAATGGAGTCAAGTTATGACTTGGATATGACTCATGAGATAGGTAAGGGTGAAACCATGATCCCTTGGATTAGGGGAGACCCACGTATTCACTTGATTGAGGCACGGGGGGAGGGGTGGGGGGTGTTCTAGGAATATCCTATTTTTGATATTTGACCCCCTCAAGTGATTTTTACATAGTCTCTTGTCGATTTTATGTCTCTAGGGGACCAAATATCCCATGCATGAATCTGGGACCATGGTGACTAACTAATTCTAACATTGAAGCATAAGGAATTATTCACTAGCATGAGGCACCTAAGTTATAACACACTTTGGCTTTGGACATGTGAGTGAAAAAACCATGTGGAACTCTAGTCACTATGATCGAAGTTCAACTAGGTTAAAAAGAACACTCCAAAGGTTCCCTAACATAAGTGACTCACTCGAGCTATCCCTTTTACACATGTAATGGATGTAAATTTTTTACAAACAACCTCTATTTGACCATGACAAAGGAGGTGCAAAGTATATGCAATTGAGAAAAATAATACTTGGTCTATATGGGGGGACTGCAAGGTCCCTAATGGATGAAGTCTTCTGGAAAGTGAACACCTTGTGCATACTGGGTGGTAACAAAGGACCATGATCTTCCACTTCAAAATTCATTCTTTTCACTTCAAAATTTTCAACATGAGATAATAAATATGAATATACACCATAATAATATTTCATGATGTTGCATGTGCTCACCTTAAGATACAACAAAGGATTCAAAAATATTCAAAGGAACAAGGGCTTCATCCTTCATGGAGTTGCAATGTGAGAAGAATATTTTTTCAATGATAATCCCTTCACAAAATATCATGAATAATAGTCCTCAAATTTTGGGAAATGGACCATGTCCCTAGAAATGATGCCAAAAATGTTGCCTCTCCAACTAGTGTGTATGATTAAAGTCTAAAAGAGGCAATGGTAACCTAAGAGAAAATCAAGAGAGAAGGCCAAAGTCACCACACCAACCCTCTTCGCACTTTTCATTTAATATTCTACAACTCAAGGGGGGATTCCCTAAGATAAGGTCAATAGGGATATAAACAATGAAGTACAAAGTGATTTGAAGAGTAGATTTAGAAAGAAAAAGAAATCTTTTTGTAGTACATGAAATAAAAGAGGTTATGTGAGGACAAAATACAACAGTCCAAGGATTAGTTCCAATCCAATAAATGGAAAATGGAGTCAAATAATTACCAACTAAGAGGGACTTGCATAATATGTCATAAAGAGAGTGGAATTACATGAGCTAACCCAAACCATACTAAATGTAGTAGAAGATGAACCACAGTTTACAAGGGAATAAGTTGAACATATAATTCCCTTTCTTTTAAGCTCTTTAGGTTGCACTCTTTAAATAAAGGCTTAAGGTTTCACAATTTGGATTAAGGTAAAGATACAACACATAAATCCCTTATAAATAAACATGGAAATAAATGATAAAAATAAGATTGACTTAAAACCCATTTCTCTTGCAAGGTAGTAATACCCTTTCAGTGGCCCAAGAAAAAACATAGAAATGACTATATAAATACCCAATAGAACTTACAACCATGAATCTCCAAGCAAGATAAAAGTGCCATGCATGAACAAGAAAGGAACCCTTACAACAAGATTTTATCCAAGAAAATATGTATCAATTAATATCAGGAGAGAGAGAGAGATCTTTAAAAGTCCTACCATGATAAATAAAGGAGAGAGAAAAGTCTTATATAGCTTAAACTTCTCTTCCTTCTATAATAAAATAATCATAAAATTCTAGGTCTATACTAAAATGGAGTAAACAAATCAAGATAATTCAAAAAAACCTAGAAAACTCTAACAACATCCATGAAATATGGTGGTCAAATCCACAAGTACAATATGAAAGAGAATACAGACCCAAGAAGGGGGTGCATCCATAAAAAATGGGTGAATTATGACAAGAATAAGTCAAAGTTGGAATGCTTCATCAAACAAGGTGAATGCTCTCCATGAATAGGATCCAAAAGGAATGTGTGAAAAAACTATGGTGCAACTCTTTAAATGAAAATTTTGGACACTAGTACATGAGGGTCCAGTTTATGGCAACCTACTGATTCTCCATCCGACGTAAAACAACCAATGTAGAATGTCACAAATTTCTCATTGGAACTTTATACGATATCCTAAAAAATAATTATTACAACATCTTAACGACATTCGTGGAAGCTATGCAATAATTCAACCTCATCTCCTTTCCATCAGTGGAATGTCCCAAAGGATCCTATCGACCGGAAACACAATTCTCCAATGTGCATCACAAATTTCTCTAAGACATCAAAGGAACATTGCAGTTTTGACGACGTGCAAACCATTTTGTTGTCAATACCACTAAAACTATGTTTCTAGAAGGTCAGAATAGAGATGAGGGTCTAAGAATATAGATTGTCAATAATATAACAAATTTGTTAGAAGGGCATCAAAATTATTTTAATAACCATGTTGACGGGACATCAAAATTGAAAGATATCTCTTATAACCAAATAACTAATTATGTTGACTTCCCCTCGTAGACATACATATTGGGATATATTGATGAGGTTGCACTATAATTTGGAAGCTTAGTGTCCAAGACAATCTATATTTTATCCAAGATTAGAAGTTATAGGACATGGAACTTGTAAAGGTGATCTATGTATCATCCTTGAAAGCAAGTGGCATGAATGCTAAGAGAAATAGCAAGATGTTGTAGGAAGTGAACCAACAAATTATGTGTAAGTGAATGGGAGGTGATCACTTGAAGACAAGATCACCTGCCATTCTCATTCCTTGCACATAAGTTTTTGGTTAATATCCAACATCATGCTGCAACTTCTCTTAGCATGCATACGACTTGTCCGTGAGGATTATACATCGATTCGATCACCTTTTCATGTTCCATGTCCTCTAACTTATAATCTTGGATAAAATATTGATCGTATTAGACACTAATATTTTGACTGATAGGTGCAACTTCAACAATGTATCCCAATCTTGATCTCTACCAGGGGCAGTCAACAAAATATGGCATTTTACTAGAATATTTTACAAGCAATTACACATACATAAAGGAATAAACCATACATACATAAAAAAACCCAAGTAGAGGATGAAAAATGCACAATAGCTTTAAACATTGGATCAATGAAGGTAACATTATCAACAATACTTTGATTACTATTTTACAAGCTACTACATAAGAAGAATCATGCCCCGGTTGTGACTGTAACATTAACTAGTATGTGACAAAATAGTCTCCATCAAGAAGTTATACAAGTTTGGTTGATTTTTCCTTCAATTCAAAATAAATCAAAATGTAAGACTTTCAAATCTACCAAATGTAAGGCTTATGTAATTCTTACAACATATAACATCTCAACTACACAAGATTCTCAAATAAAGAAAATAATAACAAATTATAAGTTAGGGTTTTATTTTCCAACAAAATGGGTACCCATGAGGTGTAACTCAATTGATTTGAGTGGATTTTGGTGGGTTTCTTATAGGCGTTTTTCTTTTATTCCTACTTTGACATGTCTCCAAAAAGTAAATCATGCCCTATTGTGGACAAAATGCTTTTTTTAAGCACTCTTTTGGAATTGGGAATGATTGATGTGTATTAGGGGAAGTTTATGTACCAACCATTGATTATATGGAATTTACTCCCTTCCAACTTTAAGTATGGATCACAATAATACATTTGAAGAGAGAGAAGTTAACTAAAGACTTTTTAGAATTTTATGTGCAAGTGTTAGTCAATTGGTTGTCATTTTAAACTAGACTTTCAAATTATTTATACTCACATTGGATATGAGACCTTGATGAGAAACTTGTGCCATTGGATCACATTCTAGTAGGAGTCACTCTAATTAAATTAGAGAGTTGAGTTACAATCTACTACATAATTTACAAAATGGGGTTTCAACTTAATCGTGTTTTGAGTTAGGCTGGTCGAAAATGAGATTGTCTTGATCATGCTCTTATGAGGAATCCAATGATGATTATATTTATTCATTTTTTGGTTGTAACTTGTAAGAATTAAGACATACTTTTGTAATTGGATAATATAATTTCTATGACGGATTTCATTGGTTGAAAGGTATTTCAATGGTAATATCATAGTAAATATTTTTATAGTTGTATGTGAATGACTGACATGTGGAATAATAGTTGAGTTATAGTCGTCTTAGTATTTTCATGGTTGATTTATGTTGGAAATTAAAACCCTTAGAATTTGTTCTTCTTTTCTTTATTTGAGAATATTGTGTAGTTGAGATGTTATCCATTGTAATACTTACATATTAAATTTCCTTGAATTTAAAAGAAACCAAAATGTAATACTTTCAAAGCTACCAAATGTAAGACTTGTATATGAAGTTAATGATTTATAAGCAACAATTTGAATTTACATACCAATGTTGAGACATAGTACTATTGAGAATGTGTTAGATTCAAGACCAAGATCAAAGCACAAGCCCAATCAAAACTTTAGGAAAATGCTAATGCTAAACTAAATTATGGAATATGGCAGTTACCAGGACAAGACTATAGTTTCTTGCAAAAGCAAGTAAGGGTAAAATAATTTATACTCAGTAGTTTTTTTCACTCTCTAGATGGACAATAAAGCATAAAAACCTCTATTAGAAACATAATATTTGATCTAACATAAAGGAATAACTAATTTTTCCAACAAGATAATATTCAATAGAAATTATCAATACCTATATCATACAAACATCCATAGAGCTGGCGACCGCAGTTCATAAGGTATACAACATAGTTGGAACATCAAAATGTATCATCTGCACACAAACACATAAGATGTATAGTCAACAAAAAGTTATACTAGATACATAAAATTTAGTTAAAAATAAATAAAGAACAAAGTTTTATCTCATCAATAAAATTTAAATCAGAATATGCGGGAAATACATACTTTCTTGAGATTCACTTGGTTTCGAGCATAATTATTTATCTACTGAACAAGACCAACCATGTAAATTTTGAAGCTCATTTGTCCCCTACCCCTCCTCACATCACTCTCAAATCCCCATATCCCATCTATAATTTACAAACAAAGTTCATTATACAAAAATCAAAGTACATAATGTAATATGTGAAAAATGTTCATTGTAAATCACTTTCTATGGGATTTCTCTTCTAAACAATTCCAACCACTTGAAGGTGGAATCTCATTTGGCCCCTACCACCCCCCTGAAATCACTCTCAATTCCCCATATCCCATCTATCTACTAGTACGCAAGAAATTAAATTAAAAACAAATAATTGAACATGTAAATTCCATAAGAAATATCATTTACAAAATAGTACCAAATATATTATATCAACAAAGTTCATTATACAAAAGTCAAGTAAAAAATGTACTATGTAAAAAATATTCATTGTACATCACTTTCTATGGGGTTTCAATCATAAACAAATTCATAAGAGGCACATTGTCCTATACTTTGTTTGGTGAATGTTGATGGGCCGACTCTATTGATGCCTATTAACTAACATTGGAATGCAACATACTTCTTTGGTCATGTACCGGTTGAGTTGAAACCATATCCACTTTAAAAAAGTTAAGAGATATAATAATTACTAATCATAATAAATGTTCAATGTTAATATGCAATCCACATTTACTAATTGTTTAGTGTTAATGTATATAGTAAGTATTATATATATTAATATTCAACAAAAGAGGTACATATTTATGTTGTTGTCACCCATACCCTAACTCTCCATATTTGTAATCCCACCAACCAGAATAGGAAACTACCCAACTTTAATTAGAATCAAACTTACCCCTTCCCTGTGGGAGAAAACATGGCATTTACAATAGGTACCCATTTTGTTGGAAAATAAATCCATCGGAGGAATGAATGTACTTTTCTGGTTTGAGGCTAATTGACCAAGGGATGTTTTCATTATTTTTCTGTGTATTCCTGGTATTAATGATATGAAGACTCAGTTGATGACATAATTCTAGCTATTGTCTATGTTTCTTCGAGATGTGTTGCCTTTTGAATTGAGGGAAATCTATAATGATGCAAATTCTGTATTAACATGTTTTAATCTGAATGATGTGAATCCTTACAGAGGTTATTGGTTTACTATATGTCGATGTATTTGTTAATATTAATAAAAATATGAATCATTATGTTAACATGTCATTGTCAATCTCAATCCGAGTAAGTATGAGTGTAACCCATAATGATAAGTAGATCTGTTTAATGGTATGTTTGAAACCCTGGATATCTGAGTGATGTTGCGGTAGAGTAACAAATAGTGCAAAAGTCCTATTCGCTCTGTAGAAAATTGGTTCCTGCAACCCTCCCTCAGACATCTCGGGTAAGACTACACCTGCTTCACGGGTGTTGTTGGATAGGGTAGAAACCGTACGGGTCGATATTTAGGGAGTTTGCATCAATAGGTGTCGAGAGATATGCAAAGTGAATCCCTGTCGAAAGGATAGTGTCAACAAATGGTTATGTTATCGGGACCATAGTATAAAGGAGAATAACAGTACATGTTATGGCACCCGATGAAACCGAAGATCCAATACTGGTTTGATCAAAAGGACCAAGAATTTGTGAAAGAAGAAAATAAGAAATCTAGGTTTATGACAAAATATTAGTTGGGAAGATATATATACTATGATATTCACGAGATATTCTTCTCTTAATTTTCTATAGTAATGTATGAGGGGTTGGCGCAACTTACTTTCTAGAGGAAAATTTTCCAAGGAGGGGAACCTTATTAGTGGACCCCATAACTAATTTAGTAGTTGCAAAGGGTGAACAACAAAGCCTCAAGAGCTGTCAAGGTTTGGATAGACAACATTTTGGAAGGATACATTACGAAGTTAGATGTCGACATAGTTAAATCCTACAAAGACGCAAAGAGATAATTCTTTAAGGCACCGAGGGGGGATTTCTATTTTCATTACAACTATGGATTAAGATGATCATTTGTGAAAAATGAATACTAAAAATGAATTCTGATGAGTAAATCCTTGGTGTGCCGAAGTTGGGGGTACTGCGAAGGTGAGGGTTTGGATGGAATGATACAAGGTAGATGGATGGACGTTACGACGTGACTATGAGGAAATTCATGGAAGGGTGTGGTCTCCTACGAAGTTGGGTGAGGTTCTGATAAGAGAAGAGGCAGAGGACTGAGGAGAGTCATGGTGCGACCAAAACAGAAAAATATGAAAAGGGACCACAAGGGACTAAGTGGCCCTATAATGACGAAGGAAATGACAAACCCAAAGCGAAAACATACCTACACCTCCATGCACCCCATCGAACACAGGAGGAAAAAACAAAATATCATCATAGGGTTGTCCTATGTGTCAACACAGTAGTAATAATAGTGGATCGTTGAATACTAGGAGAAGACCCAGAATGGAGGGTGACGATGTAAAGCCACCTTCTGTGTTTCAGGGTAATGGGACTGAAGATCCCGAACAATATTAGTTCTTATGCGAAGCAGTATGGATGGTTAAACAAGTGCAAGATGAAGATATCAAGAAAGGATAGCTGGCGATGACCTTTCAAGGCAGGGCATTGGATTGGTATATGAAATTTGTGTAAGTAACAACAGGGAATCCCTAGAAGACCCTAGGGAAAATCAGGATGGGACTAATCGAAGAATTCAAGAAATCAAAATCAGAATCGTAGTATATTGCCGAGTTTAAGAAAATAAAGCAATACCCTAATGAGTCAATATGGGAATTTGATCAACGATTCAAAATTATGATGGATAAGGTCAGCTTTGGAATGAGCGATGTACACCATAAGGAATGGTTTATCGCAATTTTGGTACCACACATATGTATGCCATTGATGCAATAGAAGATCATATCTCAGGAAGAAGCTCTAGAAATCAAGATGAAACTGAAAGTTTCACCGGCATTTGGAAAAATAGGGATTGCATGAGCCAGATCCAGTCACAATTGGTGAACCTCACTATTTAGTTGTAATATATTAAGAAGGGAAAAGAAGCCTGTGAAGAGGTATGGTGCATTCGATGTCGGTAGTAGGGACATCATAAGGATCAATGCCCATAATTCCATGAATATCTATAGGTTGGAGCCCTGAATCCATTAATCCAAGGAGGATTTCCATGGTGTTGGATTTGTTAGACCAGAGGACATTGGTCCAAGGAATGTGTACACCTTCAGAAGGTTGTGTTGGAACCAACAAACCTTTTCCAAAAAAAAATTCGATCAGTTGGCCATGAAGAAAAGGATTGCAAAGTGTATGATTTGCTCCAAGAAATGACCATGGATACATACTTTATGAAGGGAGAGGAGAAAAAGACAATAGAAAGACCACAGCCGTAGCCCCAGTATAACCAATTGCAACCATAGTATAACCATCTGCAACTATAGTATAATCAACTGTAGTATAACCAACCACAACTGCAATATACTCAGCCGCAACCTAATCAGCAACAACAATTCAACCATCCACAATATAACCAACATCCATACCAGCAAAAAGGGGGATTCTAAGGAGGATTCTGCACAGGTCATAATGGAGGCTTTGGTTGTAGAGGAGATATGGGACAAGGTCACAGACCAATAACATGTTATAATTTCAGAGTATTAGGACATTATTAGAGGGACCGTCTGATTCTGTAGTCTCAATGTACTTATTGTAGTGTCACAGACCATACCGTCGAGGAATTCCCACAATTTATTGTGAAGTTGTGAGCAGAGAATGTGACGCAACCGCAATAGAACCAGAACACGAATTAGAACCAAAATTCAGGACCGAATGGAGGGAATATATCAGTTGAAACAATAACTCAACCAACGTAGGTTGGAGTAGTAACTTGAGGGGGAGCTATGACAGGATCCGATGGACCACTGATAAATATCCGACCGACGGCTCGAAAGAAGGTGCAATTTGATGTAAACACTGAGAAAGAAACCTTCTTTGATACAAGGGACGTGCTGAAAAAGAACACTGGTAAGTTACCTGTCTATGAAATGCCACCAACCTTCGATTCAACAAAGTTGTTGGGATCATTAAGAAATGTTAGTGCCATGAAATTTTTTCTATAGATTTGTCTGACATTAGCAAAAGATCAAGATGCATTAGCAGAAATAGCCATCTTTTTGTATCAACGGGAGGAAGGACGACAGGACCACCTAGTAAATTCATTGCAGAAGAAGAAAATGGGAAGGGAAATGAGGATGAATGTTCATATTGGTGACTATGATGTGGATTCGGTCATCTTGGATCTAGGATCAGGTGTAAACATTCTAACGAAGAAAACATGGAAATGGTGGGAAAACCACAATTGGTTTAGTATCCCATACAATGTCGTTAGCAAATCAGGCCAGGGTGTTGCCAATTGGTAGATTACCTCGTCTACCTGTCGAAGTGGAAGGACTGAAGATTTACACAGAATTCGATATTATTGAGATAGTCGACTAGATCAGCTCATATCCTGAGTTATTGGGAATTGGTTGGGTGAATGAAAACTTGGTGGTTATCAATTTCAAGAAGAGGATAATTAGTTTCGAGAATCATGACATACAGATCATTGCCCCATTGGATCCCCTTGAAGGAAAAAGATATGTAGAACCAATAAAATATGCATCAGAGGAAATTTGGGGTTTAAAATGGGCCTTATAAGAAAACACGCCAACAAGAAATTTTGTGAGTTGGAAATCAAGAACCAATAGAATTTCAATAAAATGAGTCAACCATAATGGTTGAATTGACATATTTGATATTAAAGAAAACTACTTTTTTTGTTCATATTTTCAACATATCTCCTTGTGTTTTTACTCGAATTTCAAGAAGGGAAGCTCATTGGATGTGGAATTTAATTCTGCATCCAAAGTGTACCCACACTGCATACTTTTAATGGGCCCCGCTATCACATTCATGGAGTAGTATGTAGTTGGAATGCAGATGAATTGGTCCCTATTTTTGCTGAAAGAGCTAACGGAGGACGTCATGGTGGCGCAAGAGGTGGGAAATAAGTTCACATACTCTTGGTTTCTTATACTCATTGCATTGGTTGGTTGGATGGAGCCAACACATTACTAGGGAATGGAGATTGAAGTTGTCAATATATGTCAAGGTGAAAGGTACAAAAACTTGTGGGCGCTCGATGATAAGGAAAGGAAAACTGACAAGAACATTCAGGTTTACCTGTATTTGAACGTACTACGGAATGCAACAGTGAAGATACCATGACTAATAAATTAAGTCACGAAGAAGTACCAGAAAATTGTGTGATTAGCCATGGGACCGCATACCATACACATTCAGGCATAGTAAGATACCGAGAACCAATGGATTACAAATAAATATAAGCTGATTCATGAAGAGTTGGATGCCATTATAGTAGAATCACTTGTCAAGTGGAAAATTCTGGTAACTGATGAGGACTTGTCGGACCCAGGAGATGGACCATCGATAGATGTCCCACTGAACCAAGAGATGCCTAAGGATTCAAAACAATAATAGAACTCACAAGAAGAGGCATCGTCCACAACTCCGATAGAGTTGGACTTATAGAAACAAAAAGAAGATGTGCAGACAAAGCGTTGGTTCGAACAAGGGGATGGGAGTAGTACCATAGCGCTCTCTGAAAAGCAAGTGAACAAAGTAGTGGCATCTATCAATACAGTAACCAATTTTATCCATGCAAAGGTAACAAAACACATCATAAGATACTTCCATCAAGTTACAGGGTTGCTACAAACACTGATAAATGCAGTACTAGAGACAAATATACCACAATATGGTGTGCTGCAAAGAGAAGTCGAGGTGGATATTGGAAAGAAAGTAGAATTGGTACATATCGTACTATAGGCGATCACAATCGGGAACAAGGATGTCGATGCTATGCTGAGTGGTTTCAAATTAATCGACCGCAACCTCAATGAGATTTCGATGCATATGCTATCATGAATTCAAAAGCGAGTCAGGAGATCGGAGCCCATGAGGTGACAGTTCATGATCAATTGGTTTGGTCTAGGAAACAAGCAGAGAGCGTTGAAGTAGAACTGCAACGACTAAAGATGGAAAAGGAGGCATTCGCAGATGAACGGAAAAAGGAATTTGATGATAGGAAGAAACTCGAAATAGCAGTCTTGTTGGCTTGCAAGGAAGTACCAGAAGTTAGTCCAAAAATGGTGGCCGAAGAAAAATATTGTGAGTGGGGAAAGTCATCGCAGACCTATAGAAAAACAATGAATAATTTTGGGATAGAGCAGTACCTAGCACACCACTAGGAAAACTAGCAAAGAGGAGAAGTGCAATTGAAGACACTAGTGCAGAAATAGAGGAGCTAGAGAAATCTGCATAGTTGATTGCTAAGGAGACAATGCAATATTGGGGGAGTCTGGTATAGGATGAACAACTAAACCAACTAGATGGGAAACCTGGCAAGGAAGAAGTGCATTTAATATCATAATAGGTATCACTCAAAGCGATGGACCCACTTGCACAGGTGACCAAGGAAGCGAAGTTAAAATCATTACAACAGTGCGTTAACAAGGCACGTGCACAACACCAGCAGAGGACAACACAGTTTGAAGAACTATAAGGTGCCGCGGAACAACTAGAGCTCAAGGCCATGGAGGAACTCGCAAACACCAAGGCAGTGCACAACAACGTGAAATAGATGTCTCAATACCACTCGATGAAACAAGAGGTGGAAAAGTGCGCAACACTTAGAGTAAAAGTAAAGGAAGTTGTCGACCAAGTTAAAACCAAATATGACGACTTCAAGACAAAGTTGAACGTACTAGTGGTTTTCGGCTGAGGTGGCTTAAGGACAATCCATTTTTTTTTTGTTGGGGTCCTATTGGAAATGGATTAGAAGGTGCAAAGTGTGTTTTTGACACCGACAAGAGGAACATCGATTGAAACAAGAGTCAACCACGACAAAGGAAGAAACTAACAAGTTAGGTCATTTGGTCAAGTTAGTTAGTAGATTGGTCAAGTGGACCATTTTGTAACGGCTTAGTGAGCCTATAAATAGAGTTAGGATTGTAAGTGTAGAGAGGATAAATCAATCAATCAATCAATGGCGAAGACATCATCAGAGGAATGAATGTATTTTACTGGTATGAGGCTAATCGACCAAGGGATGTTTTCTATATTTTTCCGTGTATCTATGGTATTAATGATATGAATACTCGGTTGATGACATAATTATGGCTATTGTCTATTTTTCTACGACATGTGTTGCCTTTTGAATTGAGCGAAATCTATAATGATGCAAATTATGTGTTTACATGTTTTAGTATGAATGATGTGAAGCCTTACAAAGGTTATTAGTTTACTATATGTTGATGTCTTTGTTCATTTAAATATGAATCATGATGTTAACATGTCGTTATCAATCTAAATATGAGTAAGTACAAGTGTGACCCATAATGATAAGTAGATATGGTTAATGGTATGATTCAAACCCTGGATATCTGGGTGATGTTGCGGTAGAGTAACAGATCATGCGAAAGTCCTCTTCCCTATGTGGAAACTTGATTCCTATAGCCCTCCCTTAGACGTCGCAGGTGAGACTGCACCTGGTTCGTGGGTGTTGCTGGATAGGGTAAAACTTGCCGAGTCGATCTTTAGGGAGTTTGCGTTGATAGGTGTTGACAGATCTGTGGAGTGAATCCATATCAACAGGATAGTGTCAACACTACTTGATCTCTCCTAAATTATTAAAATGAAAACATTAAATTATAGGTTTTTGATTTTGTAGAAAATGTCATTTTCTATTAGGAAATGATGCTAAACATAAATATTAATTTCAAAACTAACTTTTTTTGGGCTTTAGGTTGCTCCCGGTCTTGACATATTCAAGAATGAATTGAAACCCACATTTGAATGTAAGCTTCTTTTCTTATTTTGTGTACACTCATTTCTTGGAATCCCCCTAAGATTCCAAAAACATGTAAAAAATGAACATGTTTCAACTTTTTGAGTAATAAGAGGCTTAAATCATTTTCATATTTACAAATCGAGCATACAATTTCAAGTATCCACCCTAGCTAATTTTATGTTGTCTATACTTCTCTAATTTGGCCTGGGTGGCCTTGGATGTATCTTTAAGCCTATAAGGATATTAAGGACATCATATAATGAAGATGGTAATTTTATGTTGAACTTTATTAAAATATCACACTAATCCCTGGGTAGTCATCATGAACCTTAATGAGATACAACAGATACAATGCAATAAGTATAAGGTGTTATCATGTCTATCAATAATTATTTGTTCTATTCGAGTAGGATAATACCACCTAAGATTACCTCCGCAATTCCTTATCATTGTAATGCATTCTCTTAATTAAAAAGAGAATGTGCATATTGTGGGTAATGACCTAACTTGTTTATGTGGGCTCCATTTACTATTTAATGATTATTGGTAAGAAGACACATATTATGGGTTTAATAAACAAATAGGAATTTGATCTTTGTGTCATTTTCAAACATGCCAAACAATGAGAATATGTCACCATTCTCCATAATAACATAAAAAGAGAAAAAAGAGTAACCCAACATTCTCTTTATGGAAAAGTATGGTTGGTATATAGGTAATGTTATTGTAGAATTATAATATTATGGAAACTATGTATAAATAAAGTCTTACTAAGAATATCAATGCTTCACACAAGTAAGACTTGGAAATGAAAAAAATATTGTTGGAATATAGGTCATCCATTGTAGCATTATAATATGAAGAAATCCATGTATAAAGAGAGGTTTGGCATGAAAATTCTTGCTTCTTGTAACAACTAGGAATTGGAAATGGATAAGCATATGGAAAAATGGAGAGGTGATACATCTCTCTTGCAAATGTGAAAAAGTTACTACTCCAAGCACCCAAAGTTGTCTCATTGTTATACTTCTAATAATATAACAATCCATTTTCTTATTCGTTTTCTCTATTTTCTCATTGTCATTCCAATAAAATGTTTATTCTATCATTTCAAATATGGATAATTTTGTTTACAGGTTCTATACTTATCAACAAAAAAAGTCCACAATATATCCATGCCAATTCTTAGTCCCCAATGGGTCATGGGTTCTTGTTAGAGGGAACATAATCAAATATTAGTCCTCAATGGGTCATGGGGTTTCTCTTGCCAACATTTTGGAAACTAGTGAGTTGAACAGAAACAAGAATGGAATGATTTGGGTGAAATGTAGCAAGGTCCAACCAATGTGAGAAATGGTAGGGATGCACTTATTTATTAGCACAGTGAACCGCTTCCCTGCCTCATAAGTGGTTTTATGCTCTTGGGGTCGAAAGAGAAAGAGAGATAAGTATGGATAAGACCAATTTATTACCATATTAATTTTTACTTGCATTGTCCTAGTAAATTAGTATGAAGGGGTGAGTGAAACCGACATTTACAATCATTTGGTTAATTCTCATCTACAATGATAGGGTTAATTTCTAAAAGAAAATGAACTATGTAGCTCATAGGGTAGGGAAGTTCTTACCAAAGACATTGGCCCCCTTTTTTATCTCTATTAGTCTATTAGTTTTTCTCATCAATGTGGTATCCTATACACACGACAACGCCCTCTCCTCATCATGCTTTGTTTTTATCTCAAAAATTATTCACCATATCTACTCTCATTTGTTATCGATCGCCTCTTCTGCTCCTCAATATCTATGCTCCTCACCCTCCTTGCTCTCTATGGATTCCTCTACTCATGACCCTCTCTACTCTTGACTACTCTCGATGGCTTCATTTGCTCTTTGCATTCTCTCTTCCTCACCCTCCTTCCTCTCAGCTACCTCCTCTGCTCCTCATCCTCTCTGCTCTTAACGACCTCGTCTACGAGGTAAATAGGGATTATGGAAATGGTAAGTGAAATTTGTTTTTTTTAATTAATTAAATTATTATTTATAATGTTATTAAATTTATTTATAGTGTTATTGAAATTAAAATGATTTTATTTATAATTTTATATTGTTATTAAAATTATTGCTATATTGTTATTAAAATTAAAATATTTATAATGTTATTATTTAAAATTCTTTACAATAATGATGTCGATAATGAACTATATACCTCTTCTTCCTTTTCAACCCATGAAACTAATCTAAAATGATGACGACAATAATAAAACAATCTACAATAAGACAGGGGTGTCCTTTAGGCATGAAAGGGAAAAATATTGGGCTCATACAAGAATATTGGGCCAATGTAGAATTATGCAAATTGTGGTTGCATCTCATAGGAACTAATGTAATCAACTTGACAAAGTACCTCATAGGTCATTTCAAGGAATATATATTCATTAATATTCTAGTTCTTCATAATAATATGAATCTGAATCATCAAGATGCAACTCAATGAAAGGATTGGTCAAAACAACATCTTGTTCTTCAACCTCTTCGTTTAACACATCTAACTGTTCATGGTCTGCCTCATATTCAAATTATTCATCTATGACATCTAGTACCTACTTCTAATATGCATCACCTTCAATGTATTCTTCAACTACTTCTTAGTTTGAAATATTTACCTAATCCTCTACATCAACTTCCTGATCTTCTTCATTATCAACTTCTTTTGGTAAAATGTATTTGGCATGCCTTCCTCTTGTCTCATACCTAACTAGATATGACCAACCCATTTTATTTGGAACATGTGAATAAAAAAATGTTCACACCAACTTGGAAAGACATAAGGCTTTGTACTTGACTCAAATATCCTTGCATTAATCATGGAAAATCCATTAGCATGCTCAATAACAATTCTATCATGATCATGTCCATTCATTCATAACATGTACCAATAAACCTCAAAGAGAACCACTTTGAAGGATTCAAAGTCTAAATCCATATTATCTTTCACATAGGCATAGTATCTATTTTCAGATACTTTCGGGTGCCTATCAATGCTAAAGAAAACATTAGTAACCTAAAATAATGCAGTTATTCCAAAATCAAAAGTTTTATTCTTATTATTGTTGACACACTTTAGTCGACAGTGGTTCACTCATTGTCGACACCCTTCAACACAATCTCCCTAAACACCAGCCTAGACTGGTTCTACCCTATCCAGCAACACCTGTGAAGCAAATGCAGTATCACCCGAGATGTTTGAGGGAGGGCTGCAGGAACCATATTTTCGCAAGTGCATCCACAGCCTTTAGTGCCAATTGTTCATCGATGTCCTAGAATTCATGTAACTGTGTGGTTTGAATTTGATGCCTTTCTCACACTTTGTTAGCTCAATGTTGGAGCGCCTTCAATTTTGGTACCTTGTTGACCTGCACAACTTGGGGCATCATTTTCAGGGATTCCTATGTTGCCTCTAGATGATCCTTCTCCTCATGAAGCTATGCACCTAGTTGTTTCAATTGCTCATCCTAGACCACACTCATCCAAAAATATGTAGTTTCATCTACCATTGTCTTGGCCATTCTCTCGAATTCCTTGATTTGATCTGTCACATCCTCTATCTTACCTCTATTCTCTGTGACGTGCTCAGGTGGTGTACTCGAGATTACACGTGCTTGCAGCTCCTCATTCTCCTTCTTTAAGTCTGTGATTATTTGGCCAAGTTGCAGTGTATTTTCTTCTACAAACATCTCTATCATGATGTCTGTAATTTCTTGGCATGCGACAATGATGGCCCTTTATAGTCACTGTTGATCATCTGATTCCTTTGCTGTTGAAATGATCTTTGCCTCTTATGCCTTCTTCATGCACTCTATTTCCTCTTTCACTTCAATGACTTGACTAGATGATCACACACAATCGCTTCTTAATCCATGATCTCTTTGATGGTTGCCTTCTGCAGCCATGCAAGCGTCTACGTCGATAGCTCGTTAACATTGAGAATGATCACATCAAACTATTGCATGGTTTTGTTGACATATTTGCTTCCAGACTCTAGCGCGTGCAATGGAATTTGCACTATCGTTACCCTTTTACTCGTACTGATCTCTGCTTCTCTTTGTAGAAAGTCAACTTGTGGTACCTTCTCTAGTATAGCATTTGTTTGGGATTGCAAAAATCCATTAACCTGGTGGAAATACTCAGTCGAATGTTGTTTTTAGTTGCACTTAGCTCTCACTAGTCATGGTAGTGATCACAACTAATATGCGACTGACTTAGGCATATACCATCTTGGGTACATTGCTTCCCTCTCCTTGTTCAAATCTTCTTTTGGTTCTCCCTTCTTTGAATTTTTTTCTACCTCGGAATCAGTCGAAGTCTTGGATGGCTCTTCCTCTGATTCCTTGTTGGACTCCTTCGTTTGCTCTTAATCTACTGGCATGTTGGGTGGTGGACCTGCTTCTATTTTCGACAGGTTCTCTATGCTAACAGAAACTTTCCATTCGATAGGGAATTCATCGATAATGGCCTCCAGTTATTCATCCATGAGTTTGTAGAATGTGGTGATACATTGCTTCTCATCATCACATTGTTCTTGGATATGGATGGCATGTGGTCCCATCGCAAATTGCGTGATTCATTTGTACTTCATTTCTGACTTCTCAGTGAGACGTAGAACCTTTCCTGCTCCATCTCAAAGTGTATCCCAATACAAATAAAATTGAATGGAACAATCAACCTGTTGCTCCTTAACGGTAAGCCACCACAAGTTCTAATAGTGCGTGCCCCTGCATGTTTGGGCAACTTCTACCTCCATTTCTTGGTAAAACATGGGTTCAATCTAGCCCACAAGTGCAATTAAAGTTAACAACCATGAATATGTAAACAACTGCTTACGTTCTTGTGCCATCATTGTATCCTATGTCAGTTGATTAAACAGGAACAACAACCAGTTCAACTGGAATCCTTCGTTGCACTGCTCTACGCATGCAATTACTCCTAATGTGCATTGATTGAGTCTATTATTTTGCACCATATTCACAACCAAGAGCTTGTCTATGAATTAGATTTCCTTATCATTGATGGTCTTGATAATGTATGGAATTGCATCCCTGACAATGTCATACTTCCTCTTCAGCTCATAGCTAACCTCTTATCATTGTCCTTTCCTCTAAAATATGGTGATGGGTCGGCACCCTTCATTAGCAACCCAATGATCTGTGATATCAATTCAATCATGACTAGTACCTTTGTGTTGATCAAAAGATAACCTTTGTGGAAATATGCTAACAACTGCTTCATGCATGCATTTGCTTCTTCTGAGTGGCCAAAATGTGGCATGTGGGTGATGCCCAACAACCCTGACCGCTGCAACCCTAGAGCCCACTGCTGTGGTACTCTAACAAGCAGACCTCCATCGCCTTGCATATGCTATTCGTAGGGTTTTGTTGTGCATTTTTTATATGCCAAAATTTCATGGTCATTGCAGGTCAACTTCATCAGATATGGCACAATGTTCATGGTGACATGCACCCCTTTTGGCATTGCAGGTATCTTGATGGGATATTGTTGTTTCTTTGAAATATTAACTTGTGGTGCGCCTTCCTATCATGGTGGTACATATCCAAGAATATCATCAACACTCGCCCCCTTCCGTGTTATGGAGTCCTCTCCACCTATTTTCGATGACCCAGGCTCTGCCTTGACTTTTGTGGCCCTAGTGGTACTGCATGTGGACCTTTTCTTCCATGGTGGAGAATTTGGATGATTTGTGCCCCTCTTCTTCCTTAATCCTCTTGGAAGTTCCTCTTGAATATCTAGCCTTTCTTCTTCAATCAATGTTCTTGATGGCGGAGATTCATGGGTGCTACCACTCAAAATTATTTGAGCCATTGCTGCAACTCTATCCCTCTCTCATTCCTTGCTATGCTCTGCTAATGGCCTTTGCTCTGATATGCTCGACTATCACAATGGTTCATCTGACGCCCCTCTTGTCAACTCTTATAACCTTCAATACACTTGTGTGAATATTTTTTAACATCATGGCCAAATCCTCCAATGATCGATTGAATCTACCGCCGATTCTGCAAATCCAATGGTCTAATTCCTCATAAATGTGTGTCTCTTCCACTTGTGTCATCGCCCACATGGTTTAACTGCTTCATTTATTTCTGGATTTGACCTTATCGCACTTCGTCAGATGTCACCAAGCTTCCTTCCTATTGCGACTTGCACATCTTTCCCTCTCTTGTGACCTTCCTTACTGCGATGACCTCCTCTTCATCATATATTACATCTCTTTTTTTTTCGTTTCATTTACACAGAATTTCAAGCATGGCGCCTAACCTAGATATCATGATAGGGACTTAGCCAACTACCATTCACAATATTTTGCAGCAATGCGCCATCTAATTATTGTAACTGCACCACACCTCTGTCCTTGATGAAATGAATGACATAACGTCCCAACCAATGCATTTGTAACTTACCTAGATGCTTCAAAAACTTGTTGTCATAGAGTAGAACCATGTCTCCATGCTAGAAGTAATTTTCTTTGATATGTCGATCATGCCATGCCTTCTGACAATCCTTCTCAACTTGCTGGTGAAATCTAACGATGAACTGATCTTCCTTAAGATGCACCAACTGCATCAATCGTTCTTCAAGTGCTCCTTCATCACTCATACCTGTCGTCGCTGCAATGGGCAAGATGGGAACAATGTACTCCATTGGCATCATTGCTTCTTAGCCATATACGAGCTTGAATGGTATTTTCCCTATTAATTGCTTACATGTAGTCCTGTAGGCCCATAATATTGTAGGAATTTTCAAATCCCAGTCATCACAGTTTGTAATACATACCTTTGTTAGCGCATGCTCCAACACTTTGTTGAATCCCTTGGTCGTTCCATGCGCTTGTGGGTGGTATGGAGTGCTCTTCTTGTGTTGAATCTTGAATTCCTTCGTCATTATGCTAATGGTGCGGTTGATAAAGTGGCTCCCTTGGTTTCTCATCAATATCTTTCTAAAACCAAACCGAGTAATGACATTGTTGAATAGGATCCTCGTTGCAGTTGCAAAGGTGCAATCCATCACTGGTGCTGCTTCTTCCCATCTAGTCAAATAGTCTATCGATGTGATAATGTATCGTGCACCCGTCCTTTTTCCTAGAAGGTTAATGGGTCCCACGAAATCAACTTCCCATTTATCAAATGCCTGTAGCGTTACCTAAGGTTCTAATGTCATCTCATCCCATCATGATGGCTTCCTCGTCCTTTGAAAGACATCACAACTTTTTGCATAATCGGCAACATCGTTGTGCATGGTTAGACTTCAAAGTCCAGCTCAGAGTATCTTCTTGGTGGTTGCATGAACTTCATAGTGTTCTCCTACAAATTCATCATGTGCTTTAGCCAATATCCTTTCATGTTCATGCGGTAGAACATATCGATGTAGAATCTCATCTGGCCCCATCTTGTAGAGTTGTCCAACGATTAGCTAGAAATCTACAGATTGAACGACCAATTGCTTCTTCTGACCAGTGGTGAAATCATTCAGTGCTTTCCCTGTCGATAATAACTGAATAATTTTTTCATAATGGTCATCTACGATTCTAAATTTAAACAACTACGCATCAGGTAAGCCATCCTCGATGCTAGGTGGTTCTTCACCTGTCTCAATCCTTGAAAAATGATCGAGTCCGACATTTAATTGACCCGACTTCACAAGGATCTCGAAATCAAATTCTTGGAAGAGTAGAAACCATTAGCATATATTCCCCCCCCAACATAGGCTTGTTGACTAGGTATTTCAATGTTGGATGATTGGTAAACATCTTGAAGTGTCCTCCCAATAGATAGTGGTAGAATTTATGTAGTGCATATACCATCGCCAATCCTTCTCATTTTGTCATGGTGTAGTTCCTTTCTACAGATGACAACTTTCATCTTGCAAAATTGATTGGGTGGTTAATCACTCCTTCACCTGGTTGGCCAAGACTACTCCTAATGCAAATGATGATGCATCAACATGGACATGAAATTCCTTCATCCAATTCGAAAATACCAATATCGGCGTTGTGACCATCTTCTTTTTGAGAGTGTCAAGACTTCCTTGACAGTTATGGCTCCATTCAAATTTGGCATCCTTCTTCAACAGCTTCTCCATATGATGATGTGATTGTTGTGTAACCTCTTATGAACTTGTGGTAATACCCCATATGGCCCAACATTGCTCTGACTTGTTTCACCAACATTGGTGGGGACATATTAACAATTATCACAATCTTAGCAGGATCTACCAACATTCCTTCCTTGCAGATGATGTGCCCCAACAAAATTCCAAACGACACAAAAAATATACACTTCCATAGATTTAGCAACATATGATGTTGTCGATATCTCTCCAAAATTAGTTGCAAGTTTCCAATGTGGTCTTTCACCAACCCGTAGACAGTTCAATCATCCATAAACACCACCAAAAAATTCTGAATGAAATATTTAAATGCATCGACTACTATCCTTAAGAAGATCGCAAGTGTGTTATTAAGGCCAAATGGAATCACTGTGTACTGGAAAAATCCCCATTCTGTAACAAAATTTGTCTTGTGCCAATCTTGCTTCGCAATAATTATCTGATGGTAACCCGAAAAGCCATCAGTGAATGAATATATCTCTTGTCCACTGACTCCTTCTAGTACTTCGTTAGCAAATGGTGTTGGGAATAGATCATGGAGACATGCATCATTTATCTTCCAGAGGTCGACACATATCCATATTTCTCTTGTCTTCTTATCTTGAACAACCATCAAACTGATCCATTTTGACTCTTAGATAGGTTTGATGATTCCAACATCCAACATCCTATCAAGCTCATCTTTCACTCGCTCCTTGTATCGTAGATTCAATCGATAAGGACGTTGTTTTACTGGCTTCGCATCTGGATTTAGAGGGATCTTCATTTCTCCCAAGTTCCTAAAATCCCTTTCATCTAAGTAAACTTAGTTGGGAATAAGTCCTGGAACTCATGCAGCAAATCAATGATCTTCTACATAGTGTCTTCATCCCAATAATCTCCAAGATTGGTGCACTTCGGGTCCTTCGTCATCCCAATATTGACCTTTTGTATCTTGAGAGGTTGTTGGGATTTGTCGGTTGGCATCTCTGGTGCTGCAATATCTTGACTTCCTTCAGACTCTGCGATGTTAATATTCCTTGGATCATCCCCGTCGTAAGGTTTTCTTGTTACATTGTAACGTTTTGTCATAAAATGCAATACTAGCGTCTCATGCGATTCTGCGGGAAATTCCACTGGAAATATTTCCAAGATGACATTTGGGATGTGCTGAAGTGTGCTATGGAATATTGGATCAGCACTCGCAAATCTAAAAGTGTGACTGAAGAAGACATTCAAGTATTCCCATGTTGTAATCTCCCTTTGAAGTTCTATTGATACATACCATTGTCGTGGCATCTCATCCAGCATGTGGAAAAAAGCATGTACCCATTTGTCCTTCCTCCTTCACACCCACACATTCTGACATGCAATCAGATGATCATTGGGATTATTCCTTCCATCATACTTTTTTCCCTGATAGTTTTCTGTTGCTCCAAATAGAACTTCCATAAGTCTGCCACATATTGGCCATTTTTCGATCAAGTTCTTGTGCGTCGCCCACCATCTTGTTCTAGTGGCCTTCAGTTCTTCCTCTAGTTCCAATAGTTGCTGAGGTTATGATACTTTGTCTTCACACTTATCGATAAAATCAGTTAAATTGGGTATCCCTTCATATGTTGGTAGCTCAATAACCTCCGTTGTGACCCAACACAGCAACTGAGTGACTCGTCTGCATTTTCGAATTGATACTTCATGTAGTCGATTCTACCAATTCTCCAATGCATTGTCAGAATCCGATGATGCAGAGCTAGTACTTCACCATCCTATCTCCTAGTATGTGGTGGTATGGATGTAATCCTATGAAATATTGTATGCATGATCCCATCCTCCTACAAATTCATCCTTTACTGGTTTGACATATCGTCTACCTTCACTCAAATCCAATGGGGCAATAATTGGCATGTCATGATTCTCAAAATTCATCAATCTCTTCTTGAATTTGATAATCACTGGATTATCATTAGCCCATCCAATCCTCAATAGTGAAAGATAAGAGCTACTTTCATCAACAATTTCAATAACGTCAAAATCTGCAAGTCTTCATTCCTTCTACTTTGACAAGTAGGTGAGATACTTGACCAATTGGAGACACTCTAGTCTAATTTTCCAGTTGTAGTTGCACAGGGGACCAAACCAACTGTTGTTTCCCCATCCTTTCCCATGTTTTATTTGTCAAAATATTGACATATGATCCTAGATCCAAGATGATCGAATCCACATCATAGTCACTGATTTGGACATTCATTCTCATCTCCCTTCTAGTTTTCTTTTTACGTAAAGAGTTAACGATGTAGTCATGTCACCCTTTCTCTAGTTGATATAGTAGACTTGCTATTTTGGTTGGTGCATCAAGATATTTCACTAATGACAAACAAATTTCTAAGAAACTTTGCAATGTTCCAACCTTCCATGATGGTCCTGCTACAATTATCGAATCAAAAGTGGATGACATTTCATACATATTCAACTTACTGATATCCTTTTTATGACGTCTTTGGCATCAAAGAATGTTTCTTTCTCGGTGTCAACATCAAATTGCACTTTCTTTCAAGCCACCAATCAGATCTGTTGGATTGGAACATCATCTCCCATGGTCACGTCTCCTCGAGTTATGACTCCAACATCTATAGGTTGAGTTCTGGGATCCACTAAAATTTTCCCTATGGTTGGCCCTTGGTTATGATTTTGAGGTTGGTTCACAGCCTGGTTTGCATTTTGGTTCATGCTCTGGTTCTGGTTCTGTGGTGGTGGAACATTCTTTGCTTGCCACTCCATGATTAGTTGAGGACAATATTCAACAGTATGATCTGCGGTGGTACAATAAATACATTGCGACTGAAGGTTTGGGAAATCTCGTTGATAATGTCCCAATACTCTGCAATTATAGTATTGCATAGGTCCACAACCTCGTCCCATGCCTCCTCATCAGTCAAAGCCTCCATTCTGACCTCCTCAAAACCCTCTACATAATCCTCCTTGTGGATGGTACTACGGTTGATTAAACTATTGATGTTGTTGATTATGTTGTGATTGAATATACTCTAGTTGAGTATATTTCGGTTGAGTATACTGCATCTGATTATACTATGGTTTTGGCAAAGTAAACTGCATTTTCTCTTGCATAAACTAAGGTGGTTGTTGTGGTTTCGGCCTCTTCATCGATCGATGTTCTTCTCCTTTTGTGAAATACATCTCCATTGTTCTCTCTTGGATCAAGTCATATGCTCGACAATCCTTCTCTTCATGACTAACAGATCGACAGAAATTGAAAAAAAAATTCATCGGTTTCGATACTACCTTTTGGAGGTATATACATTCCTCATGTTGATGTACTCTAGTTTGATAGATCTGACACCATGGAAAACCGCATTGAATCAATGGATTAGGAGCACCAGCTTGTAAGTAATCACAAAAGTCTGGAAATTGATCCTTATGATGTCCTTCTATGCGACATCGAGTACACCATAATTCTTCACGGATGTCCTTTCCCTTCTTGATATCTTGCAACCAAATCATCAGATTTTCCATTTGTGATTGGATCTGATTCATCCCAACCCCCGTTTCACCAACTGGTGAAGCCTCGAGCTTCATCGCAATTTCTAAAGCCTTAGTTTGTGTTGTAATATTCTGTTGCATTAATGGCATTCGAATGTGTGGCACTAATTCTGCGATGAACCATTCTTTGTGTTTGACATCTTACATTTTGAAGCTAACCTTAGCCAATAACATCTTGAACCGCTGATCGAAATCCCAAATCGACTTGTTCAGATATTGTTTGATTTCCTTCAATTCAGTGATGTATCGAGACTTAGATTTGGGTTTCTAGGATTCCTCAATCAACCCATTCCTAATCTGCGCTAGATTCTTCTTTTGATGCCCTTTTGGTACTTGTATAAAATTCATATACCAATCTAATGCGCGACCTTGGAAATTTGTCGCAAGTTGTCGCTTCTTAATATATTCATCTTGGAATTGCTTCACAGTCCATAGTACTTCGTAGTGAAACCAATATTGCTCATATATTCAGTCCCATTCCGATGGAACAAAGGTAATTTTACGTCATCATCTGCCATTCTGGGATTTCTTGTGGTATTCATTGATCTGCTACTATTACTTTGGTGGTGGCACACTGGGTAGCCTTGTGATGATCTGGTGTTTCTTCCTGAATGTGGCATAGTGCAAGGAGGTGCAAGTACATTGTTGCTTTGGGTTGGTACTTCCTCTGGCTCGGGTGTAGCCTGGTTGTCTCGTTCATCATTTTAGGGTTGCTTAGTCCCTTGTGATCTTCTCTCATATTTTCTTGTTTCAGTCACACCAGGACTCTCCTCAGTCCTATGCCTCTTCTCTTGCCGGAACCTTACCCCACTTCGCGGAATACCACACTCTTCCTTGACTTCCTTCACAGTTTCATCGTAACTCCCATCCATATACCCCATATCATTCCATCAAACCCTCATCTTCGTAGTACCCGTAACCTCCATACACCAGAGCCCTAATCAGAGGAGTTCATATTTGATATACCCTTTTCACAGATGAGCATATTAATCCACAATTGTAAAGACAATAAAAACCTCCTCTAGGTCCCTAAAATAATTCCCTCTCTATGTCGCTATAGGACTTTACTGTGTCGACAACAAACTCAGTGATATATCCCTCCAAAATTTCGTCGACCCACATTTTGATAGCTCTTAATGCCTTGTTGTTGACCCCTTTTATTCATTGAATCAGTTCAGGGGTCTAGTACGTAGGTTCACCACCATGTAAATTCCTTTTCTGCAATGTCAACTACACCAACCACTCATATAGGATTATTGGGAATTTGAAAAACAAACTTTCATGGATATCAGAGTAAAGATGCCTTCCCAACCAATCTTCTACGGTCAGCCTAGAACCCTATTTTTCTTTTTCTCTGAACTCTTAGGCCTTCTGATCGAACCAATCCTGTATCTCTAGTTTCATCGGGTTCCACAACATGTCCTCTTCATCCTTGCACTATGGTCCTGGAAACAAAACCATTTCTTGACACACTTCAGTCGATAGGGGTTCACTCACTCTCGAATCCCTTCGCTACAATCTCCCTAAACACCAGCTCAGACAAGTTTTACCCTATCCAACAACACTTGTAAAGAAAATGCAGTCTCACCCGAGATGTTTGAGGGAGGGATGCAGGAACCATGTTTCCATAGAAGGGAAAAGTACTTGCACACTTAATCTCTCTTTTTCGTAATACCACTTAGAGATCTAGAACATGGTTTAACTTTAACATTTATCCAAACCATTTACCATCATTCTCACTAGATCTAGTATCACAACATTCCATCACTAAGAAAAGAGATTGACATGTAAGAGTTCATTCACCATGCAAACACTTCTCATCTTTCAGATATTCAAAACATTAAGAGATTAGATCGCATCAATTAACTACCATATTTGAAAACATCATAGATCGCATCGCAGACAAAGACAACATAGAGTATCCAGCAACATTCGTATCATATTAACTTCCGCAGGTCAAAATACATCTCCAAAACACATCCCTTGGTCGACATCCTCAGACCAAAACGCAGAAAAAAGTCCACAAGACACAAATTCACTGCATAACATAAGATTATCCGATCAAAATATAGATAAAAAAAATATAAGAGATGATAAAAGATGTCTATCACTACATTCCTAGCTCTATTTATAGGCTTGCACCTTTTACAAAAAGTTCCACTTGAATTGACTCTCTAAATAAATTGGACCAAGTTCTAACTGCTTCCGACTAGGCCGACCATACTTGTCAACAACTTCCTCTTGCGCAGCTCACTTTGACATTTTCCGCTTTCTTCAATGTCGCACCATGTGCACTCAATCCCCTTCCAACAATTATCCAACTGCTTGATGCAACATTTTCTCTGTTTGCACAAAATAGCCTTGTAGTGTTTCACCTGCAACAATATATATA
>LPNX010240687.1:706808-800713 GCA_001517045.1 Pseudotsuga menziesii
TATAGAAAAAATGTGGCTAAGGATCGCTCGTCTATTCTTTGTACCATTATTTGACATATGATCTAGATTGATGAGATTTTTTTAACAATTCCACCACTCCATCCCATGATAATTTTCCATATACTTCGTTACATCGTCCTGTGCATGCCTTTATCTATTCAAAAGTATTCACAATGTGAAAATGTAGTGCATCAATCCCACTCTCGAACAATTGTGTGACAAAAAAACAATGGAATAATTAGGTACTCATAGTAAAGCTTAATAAACAGTGGATGAATAAAATTTATGATATTAAATAAGTATGCAAAAAATTGAAAGAATATAATATACACTATTATATAAGTTTATATAATCAACTATTTCATTATCTTTTACTTTCCTAATTCTACCATTTCCCAACAAAAAGTCCCCTTCATATTTTTTCTTAGAATCAACGTCCCAAATGTGAGGCATAATAATATGTAGTGATGTTGCTTCAGGAAGACACTCACTAATATACACCATGGATTGATATACCATATATCCCTCATCCTTAGAAACCTCAGGAAATGATCTTTGTCTAACAAAATATCTCAATTCCTTAAGTGCCTCTCCACTATCCATATTTACCTTGTGTGTACATGTCCACATATTTCAATCTCCTCAACTAGGTGTGTGAGGTAGTTTTTTATGCATTGAAAATGACTAGAGGAATATACTTTTTCAATTTAGACATTAGCTGAGGAATATCTCTTTTCCAATGCCTTATATGTTCTTTATGGGTTTCTTCGGACGATAACCACATAAACAAGTTGATGCAACTTAAATATCCAGTAATATCAAATAGAATAATACATATATGTATACATTGCATGTAAATCAGATTATGGATAGTTTTCATGTAGCTAACCTTTCTATTATAATTGTGAGAGATGACCTCATGTACTTGATGAGATCATTTATAACTTGTTTTATGTTGTTGTCAAAACTATCTGGGAGAGAAAGAGGTAGAACAAACTAAAACATAAACGGACACATAATCATTATTTTATTCATAAATTCAATAGAACAACCAAATTCTAGAAAAAATTGGAAGATCATTACACTAGTTTACCTTAATAAATGTATGCCAATCGTGAGTTTTTACCCCACCAAATTCTCCTTTCTTAGTTGATATATTGTATATGTTCTAAGAAAACCAATGGGAAATTTTTTTTTTTTGATGATGCATTTTACAACATTACTTTCTTTCTCTATAAATAACCATGGAATATTTCCTAGTTTTCCATCATTGGAATAATGAATCATGAAATTTACCATTACATGATTGGATTCCTTAATATCGCTACAAAATTTTGTGATTTTATCTTTGTTACTCCCTCCATCAAAGATTCTCCATAATGTTTTTGCAACATTCTTCTGAATATGCATTGTTTCAAACAAATGGGAAACTTGTAGGTGCTCATAGTAGGAAAAGTACTAAATCAAATGGGGTATCATTTTATTCCTCATGCATGCAGATCATTATTGTGTCGATGACCTTTACAGAATGGAGATTAACAAAATTAAATATTATATATGTATGAAATTAATAATTGAATATTATAAATATTACAATATGTATAACACCTATTACATGTGATTTGGAATCAAATTTCTTACCTCGATGGTGATTCCTATTACACCCCAATTCCAAATTTGAGGTGTCATTCTTGGATGTTTTTTCCTAGTCTCTTCCTTCCCATTAAAAATATATTTCTGGGTAGTTTGATATTGGTTGTTAGGGAGGAAGTGCATATACTCATCAAACACATTCGTTTCTAATATTTGGAGTGTCAAGATATCAATTTGGGACAAAACACTGGACATGCAAATTTACCCTTTGTTTGAAGACCTACAAGATGTGGAATTATGTTAGTAAAAATATTATACGAAGAAATTATTCAAAAAATGATTCAATCATTGACAAAATTTAAAACTAGTATATTTCAATATTACTTTAATACTAATTACCACAAAAATGTGTTAGCTCCATGACATCATGAATTGTCCATGTAAGTATTCCGTGGAATTGAAATTGTCTTTGACTTACTGGTTTGGAGATGTCACACATAGTGATGCCAACCCATAACTTTATACTTTAATCAATAATAGGTTCAATAATTACATCCATATCTTTAACTTGGTACTTACCTAATTATTTGAAAATACACACATTTATTACAGTGAACATATAATAAACTATTATATCTAACAAACAACTAATTAAGTATAATGGAAAATATATGTATTTCGAAACAATATAACTAATTTGAGCAATTACATGGAGCAATCATTGACAACATTACATTCTCCCTCTTTATTTACATCAAATGAGGAAGTTGTTGTTTATAACAAAAATATTCCACATTCAGTAAACTGATCACATCTACCCAAACAAATTTACACCATTAGATGCCAATGAAAGTTGAACATTATGAGATTATTCCTTAAAAATTGGCCATCTTTCTTCGATGCCCCTAAATGCAGTATATATGCAAGAATTCACATAACACCATATTCACTTCTATTTTGTGCATGGTAATGCATAAAATGTGCCATGTTTTTGCACCTAAACAATCTTTGGAAACATGGAATTATGGGAATATGATGAAGAACCTTGTGAGGAACCTTATTTGTTACTTGATCGGTTCAATATCTACTAATTCCATAGTGACGTCAATCAAACTTTGTTGCATGTTTTCCATAATATATAATGTGGTCCTTAGGACATGCATCATATGGTTTCATACTCCATTCCTAAATCTTTCATAGTGAGAGACAATTATTGGTATGTGTGAGTTAAATGATTTAGTGATGGTAGGAGAATATCACCTAACAATATAAAACATTAAAACAAAAATTTTAACTAATGAATTTTTTCATCAATTTTGTATCATCCTTTTTAAAATATAATAAACACTTGAAGAAATAGAAAGAACAAAATATGGTATTCAATATGTATAGAGAATTATGTTGAATACCTTAGGATCTGTGTGAGGAAAGTGTTAGATAACCCATTCAACACTTTCAAGTTCACCGACAATAAAAATGTGGAGAGAATATTTGTCTTTAAGTGTCCATATAAGGGGTTTTCTTCCTTCTCAATGAAAGGTACATCTTCAACATATCCGTCAAAGTTATCATCTATTGACAAAGCATGAAATGTGTCATTAATCAATCTATTTATCCCATCATTATGAATTATGTAAATACCATCTTTTTCCTCGTCCATAGGATTAACTTCATCATCTCCATTATCAACTCCATAATGATCTCCATCATCTTGTATACCAACATTTCTACTACATTTTGGCACATCTTGCTCGTTGTTCAATCCAATCCTAGGATGCTTTCCCTTTGTCATTACAAATTACAATATATCGAATATTTTTATTATATATATAAATCAAACATTAAAACAATAATTTAAAACTTCTAAATTAAATTAATAAGATTACAATTTAAACATGTAACAAAGAAATCATTTAGTAGGTCTTACCATTGGATGAAATTCACACGCCTTTCAAAGTTCCCATATTGCCAACAATGTTTTATAGTTGTATACCTTAAAATTCTTCTTTTCATTCCCTTGCAATTTTTTTAAGGGAACAAACATTTACCATCACCAAGTTTCTCCCGTAACTTAGGAATTGTCCTCGAAATTTCCTCATTTGATATTGGCATTGTTAATTATATAATTTAATCAATGAAATTATATAACTCGATATGAAATTGCTCTAATATTGATGGTATATTTGTCAAAACTATAAAATATTCTATTGTAGACATTGAGAGCGTCACATAATTGTCGGTTTAGTATGAAGAGTTCTTATATAATTGTCATTTATGCTCATGGTCATCGGATTATTGGCATATGCTGACTAGGTCAATGTAAGGATGCGTTGACCATTTCAAAGACAAAAAATGGACATGTAATGGATAGGCTGTACTGACATACATACATCTCAATTTTGATGAAAAAGTATGTACATCAAAAGTATGATGTCAGTCGGTATTAAATTCAAAAAAGAAAGGAATTTTCGACAAGCCCTGCAACTTCTACCATAATTATCAAAAAATATGTCAAAATTCGCATCCGAATGTAGTAGTGGGAATTTCTAAATTTGTGAGCATTTATCAAATTGTCTATTAGAACCAATTTTTGAAAATCTCGGTGACACTTTACATCTAATGACAATGAGGTGGCATAATTATGGGCACTCTATCAAAATATAACGGCTCCCGAAAGTAGGATGCTCCTCCAAAAATGTCCCATAAAAAATGGCCTAGATGAGAGCATAAACGACCCTCAAAAGGGTGGGTTATCTTCAAGAAAAACCAACAAATGCGTGTAAAACAATCCATCCATCAAGTAGAACCCTTTATGTGCATTATTTTATAAAAGTATGGAATGAATTTTTACATATCAATTAACCCAACCTCCATGCCAATTCTCAATCCATGAACCAAGGATATCATCAATCCATGATAGAAGCATCAAAACCAAGTAGAAAGTGTCCATAATAAACAACCATCGCCATGAATAATAAAACAACCCCCTCAACAAACCCAAAGGATGTCATCACACATGTCAAACATGATGAAACAAGGAGAGCGTTTAGCCACAAATGATACCAAATAGAACCATGATGCCACCAAAGGGAGGAAAGATAAAATCACTCCATGGGGAATCCATAATATATCATCCACATAAGGAAACCAAAACCAAGGGCACTCTAAATATAAATAATCCATTAGTTATGTCTTATATTATTTTCATGTGAGGTGCATCACCCTACGATCCCTCTAGTTCGACTTTGATGCTTGTGGGGGTGGGGGGTGAACCTATCACCTCCTCGCTCCATGGAGAGGATTCTGGCAATGCGTGTTATCCCCAAGGTGGTGGCAGGGATCAGGGTAGTGCCTTGAATTTTTTTTTTTTTTGGATATTTTTCTAGAAAATGTGGAATTTTTGAAAAGTGTGTACCTTAGACCCGATTAAAGGATTGAGGTATATACTAATCCAATTTAATATATTATGGTTTTGGATTCTACAGAATAGTGAAATATTTTATTGTGAATGGTTAAGAAAAGATAATGAGAAAGTGAGGCGTGTGGCTCTAAGTTTTCTTGGTTAAAGATTTCTAGGGTAAATCTGTGTATTATGTGTGCCATTGTTTATTCTTTCTTTTTCTTAATAATTTGTATGCATTATTTCATTTCATAGGTTTAAACTTACATGTAGTATCAGAGCTCCATCATTGTCTTAAAGGTGATGCCTTTGTTTCAAAGGGTTCGACTCATTTGATAGAGAAATTTTCTCTTGGTTTTGTGATAAACCTTAGTCCATTGGGATATTTGTAATGATGATTTGCGTGTTGAAAGAGAATGGCAAGCAATACTAGAATTAAGATTCAGAAATTTATGTGTCAAAGATTTGAGTTATTGAAACTTAAAATAGAATTTCTTCTTATAGATCGAGAACAGTGGGTTATTGGGGATATAGGTACAAAACCTATTGCTATGATGAAAGCAGGATAGCAGAGGTTGGAAACAAAGGAGAAAAGTACGATTTGGATTTTCCTATGAAATTCAATATTGTTGAATTTCACTAGAGAAGATAATCCAAAGAAGTTGTGGGATAAGTTAGGGAGTTTGTATCAGTCGAAGTACTTAGTAAATATGTTGTTTCTTCTAAATTAGCTATATCATCTTAGGATGGATGATAATGAATGAGTGATTAATCATGTGTACATGTATTTAATACTTAGGTAAGTCAAATTGTCTTTGTTGATAATAAAATGGAGGAAGAAGATAAAGGTATTACATTATTATGTTCTTTGCCAGATTCTTGGGACAATTTGACTATAGCGACTGGTAGTTCTACTCAAACCACTTTGAAGTTTGAGAATACAATGGCCTCTATGTTATCATAGGAAACGAGACAAAAAACCAGGGATAGTTAGATCACAGATGCATTTTTTGTGAGGGGTCCTCCCCAAGACAAAATAAAAATGTCTTCAAGGGGAAGATCGAAAACTAATGGTAGATCTAAATATCTAGGAAAATATTTGAGGAAATGTTGGAAATGTGGTAAAGTTGGGAATTATAAGAAGGTTTGTAGATCTAAAAATGTTTATAAAGTGAAGGGATATGATGATGTCCCTTATACAAAGGTTAAAACCTCTTCATAATAAAGATATAATGTGTACCTGGACTCTATAGGTACCCATTTAGATCATGATGTATGGTTGAATGACTCAATTACGTATTTTGATAGGATTCATCACAAAATGAGAAGTATAATGGAGGTGATGTTTTCTTAGGATATGAATCGATATCCAGAATCATAGGACATGGAAGATTTAAGTTTCTACTCAATGATGGAAGGATTATAAATTTCCTTGGGATTTTGCACATTCCAAAGTTGCTTAGAAACTTGATATACATTAGTAAGATGTATGATGTAGGTGCGAAGTCTGTGTTTGAAAAAGAAACATGCAAAATGGTGTGAGGATCAAAGGTCTTAATGACGGGTGTCTGGAATGAAAATTTGTACAAGATATTGGGAAGCATTATCACTAATGGGTAGAATAGTTATATGACCATGAAGGTGGAAATAAAGAAGATAGAACCCATGTTCTCTTTGATTAAAATACAATGCTATGGAATTAAATACTGATACATATTGGATAGAAGGCCCTTTAAGCATTACAAGGTAAAAATATGGTTGAATGTATGTTTGATTGCACACTATATTTCAATTTATGTGAGCATTGCATGTATTAAAAAAATTAAGTAAGATTTGCAGTTGGTGCTACAAATGAAAAGGGAATTCTAGATTAAATACATAAGTGACGTGTTTGGACCTATGCATGTTACATCATTACGTAAATATTTGTATTATTTTTCATTTACATGGATTTATTTTTTCCAAAAGAAATGTAAGGTATTCGATAAATTTAAAGAATTCAAGGCTCTTGTAGAGAAATGGCCAAGCAAGAAAATAAAGGTGTTGAGGACGTATAATGGTGGAGAGTTTCATGGAAATGAATTCAAAGAATTCTATAAGAAATGTAAAATAGAAAGGCATAAGAATAATCCATGCATGCCTTAATAGAATGACATTGCAGAAAGAATGAATAGGACATTGCTGGAAAAGACAAGGAGCATGCTTAATGGTTCCATGTTAGAACAATAATTATGGGTAATGGAAAGTGATACTGCATTTTACTTGGTAAATCAATAACCCACTTCAACATTGGTTGATAAAACTTTGCATGAGGTATGGACTGGTAAGAAAATCTCTCTTAAACATTTGAATTTTTTTGGGGTGTGATTCTATGTACATATTTCAAAGGAAAAAAGGAGTAAATTGGATAATAAAGTTGTGAAATATATCTTTATTGGTTATAAAGATGATGTGGAAGGGATTAAGATTTAGAGCCCAGTTACTAAGAAGATTGTTTATAGTTGGGATGCTAGTTTTAAATAGGTTAAAGATGTTTCCAAATAGAAAGTTGTGCAAATGGAAAATGAACCAGATTTAATAGAGTTTGAGATGGAGAATGAAGAGTCTGACTCAATAGTGGAAGATGAATAAGAATAAGGAGAACCTCATACTCCAATTTTGAGGAGATCATCTCAAAAAGCAAGGAGACCAGAAAGGTATTCCCCATCTGATTTTTTTTTGTTTATGTAATACTGACTATGATCCTAGAACTAGTAAGAAAGAGATGGATTAAGAGGATAGTAGACTATGGAAAAAGGGCATGGTTGAAGAAATTGTTAGGATGAAATTTTGGCTCATTCTGCACTATTAGATGGACCCCTTTTGACCCATTCTACTCTATCCTTACACCTATCCACTACCCTTTCACCACATCTCTTCATATTTTAATGCCAAGTGCCAATGCAAGCTTAAAGAGGTATTTTATTTTTAATTTAACCAATTCTCGCTACTCTTTTATGAAATGGATGAATAATGAAAGTTTCCACTAATGGTCATGTCATGCATAGTTCAATTTCGATCCTTTAACTTTGTTCGTGCACTCTAGTTCAAATATGGTACCAATCCTCTAGGTTTATCATGGTTGCACACCCAATCATAATTTCGGTACATGGATTTTGAAGAAAGGATCCCAATTTACTTGCATGTTGTTCAAACCGGTTCAAGGGATGCCAATGATAGTGGGACTGAGTTGGTAAAGTTTGGTCCACCACAATGGAAACCACATGCTAACAATGAACTCATAGAATCACACAAGCAAATAGGTCATTCCCATGCATTCCATGTCATGGGAATGTCGTGAATACAAAGCTATATAGTTTCCATTAATCTAGAAAAAGAATCAATCATGCCACAATTATAGATTGTTATTTCTCATTTATTATTTGGTTTGTATAGAGGTGAATTAGTTATTCAAACATATGTATAAATATGTATGCATTTGATAGCAAAATTATGAATTAGAATATGGGTAGGATTTTTGTATGATCGAGACTCTATAGCTATAGATTTAGAATGGTTTCCTTTTATTAATAGAATGATAGCATGGGATTGATGAATTCTCTATTGCATGTAGTCCTATGAGCATTCCATAGCACACCATCTCACTCATGAGGGCCTCTCGAGCAGATGCATTATGCTCTATATTTGTAAGTAGTTTGTGTTTCCAATTTGTTTATATTTTAGATCATTAATGTGTGTTATTTGTTAATAGTATTACTATGTGTGAAGACTCTAGTTTAAATCTACTTTGTGAATAACATAAAACAAAGAGTGATGTGTTGTTTCTTGGTATTGTAACTTGTGTGATATAATCTCTCCTACATATTTATTCAATTATGTTATGTACAATGTAGTTTGCATATTTAGAAATAGTATTGTATTGTTCACATGTAATTTCTCCTTTCGAAGTGTTTCAAAACTTATCATAAATGACATCTCAAAGTATTAGATTTTTCCTTGATTTGTGAATGGTTAAAAGAGATAGACATAGTAAAGGATATATACCCATAATTATTCATTATCTAAAGTATACACAACCTCTTTGACCTTAGGAATGTTTTGTGATAACAATGTGGGATGAAAGAGTTAGTTTCAGTATCTTAATTATTGTGGTGAATGATGCAATAAATATTAACAATCCTATACATCTAAGTTAGCATATCATAGTTATTCATCTATATGGATGAAATAAACTATACTCTATTTTCATTCCCTAAGATTAAGCCCCTTTTCAAAGTCATGTAAAGATTAACCGCCATTGAATCTGAGTATGCATAATCACCACTGAGGATTAATTTACTATTGAATGGATTAGTGAGAATTAGCTTTAGTTTTAGTTAATAGTAAGAATTCATAAGAGTAATCGGTATTTTAATTTAACCTACAAGTTGATTAGGAGTTGTTTTGAGCTTTTTTATTGGTCATATTGGGATCTACCCTTGGTGATGTGACCAGACATACTGGGATGTCCCTTGGTGATACGATGTTGGAGGAGCAAGTCGGTATGCCAACTTGGACGATAGCCGACTTAGTCAATTAGCTGACTAAGTCGGTCAACCGACTAATGAGAGATTAGGTCGGCCACCTAAGGTCGTGTCAGTTGAGTAAACCGATAGGTAGTTATTTGTAACTGTTTGCAAATCATATATATTAGGCTGTTGAGCCAGATGAGAACTTGGTTCAATTCTTTGTATTGTATGAACCTTCTCATGTTAATATAATCTATTACTCTATCCACTTGTTCTTATCTCCTGTCTCTGTTATGTATGTATGTTTTAGCATGTATTATTGGTAACCTTATGTGATCTGTGAGATTACAATATTGGTTCCATCACCGGTAGTACATATCTAAGATGTATGCAAACAAATGATATCATAACAGGAGATTAAGGACTGGTGGGAGTGTAAAGTAGCAAACTATTTGCATAATTACGCACGGAGGAACAGATTGACAACTGCTCAAGCAAAGGAAAGATTCTTTATAGAGACTCATGAGAAGTTTGTAGAATTAGTACCCCAGCTTCTGAAGAAACTCCTAGATGAAAAAGCCAAAAGGGACTAAAGATCAACTGAAGTATCCACTTACTTTACCCGACACATGAAGGAGCACCCCCCCTGCCAAATATAGCTTTGAAGAACACATGACATTCAGAACTGCGGACAAATAATTGCAGTTGGACATTGACAGAAGAAGTCGACACTGACTAACTGCTGGTCGAAGAAGAAACGACAACGAAAACGACCGACAAAAATGAAAGTTCTGTCGATAATAGTTCTGCAGAGAAAAATAAGCAAATAACCCCACTACCCCCACCACCACCTCCACCACTACCACCTCCTGAAGTAGACAATGATAGTGACTCCGACATGGGTCACGGGTCAACACACATCCTTCTAGATGAGGGTGATGAGGACCCTAGACGACATTGGTTAGTCTATGAGTCAACTTGGGAGGCCAACCAAGTTACTGATGAAGACAGACAGATGGCGCAGTTTGCTGGTGCCTTAAGGAAAAGGGCATTAACTTGGTATATGACCTTTTCTAAGAGAACCCCATGAGCAACAAAAGCTGAAGTCAAAACGCAATTTCTATTATTCTTTAAAACTCCAGATGCAAAACATCTGGTAGCAAAGAAATTAAAGACAACATCACAAAATCCAAGAGAAACTGTCCGCGATTACGAAAAACACTGGAAAGACCTTCTTAGCCAACTAGACTATGTTATTGATGAGAAATTATTAATCCAGTGGTTTCTTTCAGGTTTTTCATAGAAAATTCGCTGACATATAAGTCTGGAAACGTTCAAAACTTATGAAGATGTGCTTACAAAAGCTCTCCAAGTAGAGATGGATGAGGACATTCCAGCATACCCTACCGACCATAGACTGGAAGAACAGCTTGAGATCATACAGAAGTCATTAAAATAATTAAACCTTAAAAGTCAAGATATATGGTGCACAAAGTGCTCGACGACCGGACACTCAAAAGACACCTATCGACAGGATATCAACCAATAGTACATTTGATTCGTACAAACAAAGTGCTTTTGTGACATTTTCCAAGAGCATGGAGACCACTCGAAAAAAGATTGCCCATTCAACATGAAGAATGGAAAAACATCTTAGTGTGCTATCTACGAAACTAAGAATCACGCCATGGCCGACTGTCATCTAAACCTCAAGAACCGACAGAATTATCATGCAGTCTACCAGACCAATGCAGTTGCACAGAATAATGAGCAAAACAACGTGCCAAACGATCAGAACAATCAAAGATACGAAGGTCATAGATACGAGCACTGGTATGACAATCGACGTGGAGGATATGGAGGCCAAGGTCGATTCTCTGGGAATTGAGACAACCGACCATGTTGACCTATCCAATGTTTCACATGTTATAAAGAGGGAGATCGGTATGCAGACTGTCCATACAAGGACAAAAATGACCTCAAATTTTGTACTAGTTGCGGAGTAGGGGATCACTCATTAGAGGATTGCCTTACTATGCTTGAAAAAATAAATAAAAATAAAAATGTTAATGTCTTGTCATGCATACAAAAAAATGATGTAATAAATACAAAGAACCTGCATATCGTAACCCGACAAGGGACAAAAAATGGGGGTGATAACCCATGAATAAGAAAAATAAAATAAAAGAATGTCTATCCCGATCCAGTTAAAGAAAAACAAATATATAAAGATGCAACAAATGTATTTAAATAATTTTCCCGATAGGAAAAGGCAAATGACAATTGACATAACACAGTAAAACAGTTAATACAACTAGTACAAAAAGATAATTCAGTATCTCAATTCATCAACTTATTATATGAAATAAAACACAGCAACACCGAAAAACAAACAAAGAATATCTAAAGTCTACATCAAAAAGATAAAGTGATGCCGACCCACTTGTTGACTTAGAAATTGAAGGGTACCGTGTCCAACAAGTTATGCTCGACTTCGGATCACAAGTAAACATCGTGAATCGTGATACTTGGGAACAACTGGGTAGACCTCGACTATATGAGTCAGGTATATACCTGAAACTAGCCAACCAAGGCCTAATTGAACCTATTGGAGTATGGAAAAATGTCAACACAACAATAAAAGGAATATCGACCAAAGTCGACTTCGAAATTATTGACCCCAAGGAAGGATCCAGTTCCTTCCCAGCATTAGTAAGTTGACCTTGGGGAAGAAAGATGAAAGCATCGATATCCCTAGACAAGGAGAGAATAAAATTGAAAGGAAAAGGACAAAAGGTCATTGTACCTATTCATCCATCTCAAGGAGAACCTTGGACTGAACCTATCGATGAAGAAGTTGACATCTGACAACTTTATCATATACAAAACAATGCAGATTATACAAAACCTGGTATCTATGGAGAACTTCATGTAGGCAATCAAGACTCAGTAGGATATAATTCAAATGCAGAATTATATGACTAGGAAGTCAAGAACTATGAAACACAAGCAAGAGGGTGCTGGAATATTCAAAAAGTACAGAAAAATCCCACCCAACAGTGCTTCATAGTATCCATTGTTCGAAAGATATTTGAAAAGAAAATTAGGGAATACCCTACTTTAAAACCAACAGATGTAAGTAGTACACAAATACCAAGGTATAAATAAAGAGAATCACCAGTCATGCATATAGAACAAGTATTCAAAAACATCGGCGAACATGGCCGACTATAAAGTCTAGTGGAGACTTTTACAGGCCAAGCTGCTAGATGGTGGGATACACATCAATCAAGACTACAGACATGGACAACAGCTTCAACTTTCTTCATAGAAATATTTGGAGGGGAAAAGCTAACTAATCAAGCCCAAATATCTATATTCATTCAAGGACAGAATCCAGAAGACCATATAAGAGCATGTGAAAAAGAATGGAGAAGGTTTGGGTACAAAGATGAATGTGCATGGCCACACCTGTTCCCATCAACCCTCTCCGACTTACCAAACAAATGGTATAAAATGGAAGAAGCTTGACGTGAAACATTCCTATGGCATGAACTTAGAGAAAATTTTATCAAAGATTTCAACTTTATACCACAAAATGAGAATTTGTTCAAAACAGCAAAACAGATTAAAGAATTTATACAGCCGACAAAAACAAACCCTTAAAAGACAACCGACAGACAATGGACTGTAACAATATACAAATCGGGACAATACCACAGTCGACAAGACTACAGTTGGCAAATGAAAATAGAGAAGGGAAAATCTTTAGATGGAAATCAAACCATGTCGAAACGACTAAACCTATTCGCACATTACTCAAAGTTGAAACAACTGACAAGGAGTAAGTGGATCGAATGACTGCAGCTAAATTCCCTGCCACATTCTCACAGTTTAAGGAAGGAATTCAACCAATCAATGAAGCCAAAGCACCGAAATGGCTAGATGCTAAAGTCAAAACTAGAGAATTCGACATCTCAAATGATGACCGACCAAAAATGGCAAAGATTGGAGACTATCGGAGTGAAGAACAGACAACAAAAATAGTGAACTTATTAAAAGAGTTCCAGGATGTATTTGCCAGAGATTATAAAGATCTCAAAGGTTTAGTCCATGAAATGGGTGAAATGAAAATTGACACTAAACCTGATGTTTGACTTGTGAAGAAAAGGCCATATAAGCTAGCTCATCTTCATGGAGCTAAATAAAGTTACACTAACAAACCCATTTCCAACTCCTTATGCAGATGAAATCTTAAATGAGGTTGCAGGAGATGAATACTACTCATTTACAGATGGATTCTCAGGTTATAACCAAGTGCCAATAGCTAAAGAAGATCAGAAAAAGACAATATTTGTATGTGAATTTGGCTCATTTGCTTACAAGGTTATGCCTTTTGGATTAAAAAATGCACCTACGGTATTTTCTAGAATTGTGGTCAAGACATTCCAAGAATATATTTACAAAACCATGGCAATATACTTTGATGACTGGACAATATACTCCATGTTAAAATATCACTGCAAATGGCTAAGGCTTATGTTGGTGTTGCAGCTGCAACGTTTTCCCAAATTTCTAAAAAAATTGGGACCCTCCTTTTAAATTTTACTTTGCCTGGAATTGTTTGGGATTGCTGAGCTACTTTGCCTTCTGCTGCAGTTTTCGATATTTGAGGTTAAATTGTTGAATGACTTTATTTTCCTACCAATGCTGTTGACTTGAACTCAATACTTTGAAGTTTAGATGGTTTCCATTTTTCACTATCGGAGGTTTTTGAACTATGAGTCGGGGCCATAGTCATCTACGCAGCCATCATTGCAGAAACTTACTTACGAGTGACCAAATCCAAAGTTTTGTTTTTCATCGATGCACTTTTTTGTTTTGTTTTATTTTATTTCGGCGTTTTGTTTCATCACCGTCGAATCACTAGTACCTTGTGTTGCCGCCGTTTCGGATGGCGAATTGTAAGCACTACGACGGAAGCTTATATATTGCCAATTCTGTAGGTTTATTGTTTTTTCTCACTATCAGAATTATGTTGATTTTTGATCGAGGGATTAGTCTTTGGCTGTTCTGATCAGCGATGTTCCCCGTTGTCATGGAATTCATAATTTATTTGATACCCGATATGGCGGCTCCAGAGCGGACTAACCATCCGACACAGTTTGTTTGGTTATTGCCGATGTTCTGATTTTCACCATTGGTTTGATTTTCACTGATGTTTTAGTTGTTCTTTCGTTGATGGTTTGTTATGGTTTTCTCTGATTTTTACTGGTCTGTGGAACTTTTAGTCCGTGTGACATCTGCCGTTGTGGTTTTATTTTAAACTAGTCGTCTGATGCTATAGTCATTTTCAGCTCCGATGCTGAAGTTTCTAGTGTGTATCTCGTCGATTCTTTTTATTGTGCTGCGGAACTCATAGTATCTTTGTCGCCTGCCGTTGCGGCATCTCATCGAATAAATCGTTGATGCCTTAGTTGTTTCGCTGTCCGATATACACGTTTTCCCACCGACTGTTTTTCACCAAGATCTATATATATGGGATGGGTCATTATTTTATTGTTATCCCTGTGAACTCATGCTTACATTGTCCCTATCGATTCGAACTATGTGTTCATGCCTAGCTGTCGAGATCTCGTTCGTTGGTGGCGTCTCCATAGAGTTTCGGATTTCCAATGTCGACTGCACAACTTGTTTTCCAGGTAGGCCAACCATGGTTTTACCCTTTCTTTTTAGTTTTGGAACTAAGGTCTTGTCCTTTGGTTAGGTTTCCCCACTGTAGTAGATGGTCGCTATGTCTAGGTTTGTATCCTATCAATGTGTAGTGTGGTCCAGTTTGACAGTTCGTAGATGGGGGGGGGTTTCTTTTTCCTGAGTTGTTTTGCAAAGCCGTTATGGGGGTTCGAACCTTGTCCGATTGTTTAGGAAATTGGTGCAGACAAGCGTTACATTGTCTGCACCAATTTTTTTGGGTTTGCATTTGGCCGTTCGAGGGGAAATTCCAAGTCTTGTCCGGTCACAGGCATTCACCCTGTTTCGCTGAGACGCCGGGGGGTTTAATGCTTGGCCAGACTGGTTTTTCCATGTAGTGCTAAGTTTAGTCTTGCTGATAGGGGTTTTCCATGTTAGCGAGGAGTTATGATGAAGCACGATTATTATTAGTTGCAGGCATGACTTAGGATTGTCCAGACTTAACTCTTTAAGAAGTTCTTGCTAGTTATTCTCGATTTTGCATTTGCATAGATTTTAGCTATTACGAATATGGAGGAGGTAATTATTTATACAGTTTTCTGCATTCTTCGAATATGAATTCATTTTGGTTTATGATAGGGAAACTTATTTAAAGGAGATATGTCGAAAAGATAGAAAAATAAGGCTCCTGTTGCTGAGGTGGAAATTATTACGAAGGTTGAGTATATTTATGAAGATACTAGAGCCACCACCAGCATGGAGCCTGACTACAAGTGGGCGAGATCTATCGACTGATTTCAAACCAAGAAGTGTTTGATTCTGAGTTTGAAGAGTTAACAATATACACCAACATTGAGAAGTCTGCCTTGATGAAGATAGCTACCAGACTTGAGTTGTTCCCATGCTCTGAAGTGATTGGATGGATTCTTCCTAGGGCAGATGTGACAACTATGATTCTAGCCAACACTACCAAAAAGGGCTATGCTTCTTATAGTCCTGGTTATGTCTCATTAGCTTATCACTTACCTCCAACCCAGGTTTACCTAACTGAAGATTGGTTGAAATAAATTAACATAGACCTGGTTGAAACAGTAAAGAGGATGATGAAACCTGGTAAGAACTTTCGAACTAGGCCCTCGGGGGAGTATGACACAACCACTCTCAAAACCCCTTATAGGTTTATAGCATTAATGCTTAACAGAGTTTTTGGGAGAGCCCATGGTAAGAGTTTCAAGTTGGGTTGGGTTCCCATTATTTTCTATGTAGCCACCCAAGGGACTGTATTCAATTGGGAAAACATTGTGTCCAACAGTCTCTCAGCTTGCATTTCTTCAGCTCTGGGAGGGGTGTCTCAAAAGAAGTCTGAGTTCTACATGAGCTCCATATTAATAGACTGTATACTATGCACCCATCCATTTCCATCCCTAAGGTGCATGTGTGACAGGGACAGAACGCCTGTGTACACATCCTACAAGCTGTTGTGGGCACACAAATATTACAGCCATTATAAATAAATTTGTGAACATTTTATTATGCCTTTATATACTTTGATCTTCCTAACAGAATGCAACTATATGTCTGAGGATGCCTTTAAAGTCATCGAGGAGTATGCAAATTATTATTTGACTGATGAGGGGATGTACATCAGGATGTATGGTTGCTCTAAGGCACCTGCTTTGCTCCCCAAGTATGCCACTGATTTTGTGGTGCATAAAGAAGCAGTCAGGCAGGTTTACCTGGATGGTGTAGGGAGATTTCTGTTTGAACACAAGAAGGAAACTTATCCTCCCATACCTTTCAGACTGGGAAGCTGTAAATTTTCAAAGGTTAAACAAACTGCTCAGTTTGTACAAGAATTGGAGCACTTTCACTTTGGGGAGATGAACTTCCACAGAAATGATTCCCAAAAGAAAGTTTCAGAACATTGCAAGGAGGCAAATGTTCACTTTGAATATACAAACTACTGCAACAAAGATGAAGAAATTTTCAGGAATGCAAGGAACATGACTTCCTTAAAAACAAGATTCAAACAGAAGATCACCACTAAAGGCACTAAGGGCCAAACTGAACAGAAGAAAGTTGATGAAAAGGATGCCAGGAAAAGAGAAGAGGATGCTAGGAGGCTAGCACATGAAGTCGAGAGTTGGATTAAGAGTGAAGAAGAAGAAAGGAAGTAAGTTGAACAACAAGCAGCAAATAATGCAGAGGAAGCTGCAAAGAAGGAAGAAGAAGAAAGAAAGAAGAAAGAAGATGAAGAGCTGAAGAAGAAAGAAGCTGAAAGTCTGAAGTTGACAGGATCCACAATAGACCAACAAACTTCTGACCCAGTAGACATTCAAGAAGTATAGGATCAAGATGGTCCTAACTCTCAAGAGCCTGCTACAACTTCTGGCAACAATATAGGGCAAGTTGTTGTTTTTGAATTGAGGCTGATACCTTTTGAATAGAATAAAGGAGAATAAGTCCCATATTTTAGCACCATTTTTTATGACAGAGAAAAGAAGAGGATTGTAAAAAGGACTGAGAAGAAGGTTGAAACAGGTGGACAATCAGGGATGATGGTCATTGATAAAAGCTTGGTGCATGGGAAAGATAAAGATCCAAGACTGATAGTCAGAGATGGAGCAGCATTAATCCACGCCACTGAAGACAATGTGGATCGACTAATGATAGACCTTGAGCAATCAAGGAAAAATGTAGCTCAATTAAAGGACACCCTGAGAAAGGAGAGGGAAGAAGGCAACAGATAAAAGAGAAAGTTTGAAGACATGTGAAATGAAGTGAAGACTTCAAAAGAAGAAATTCAGTCCCTCCAGGAAAACAAGATGACTTTGGAAGTTGCCATTGAAAAGATAGGAACTGATGCTCAGAATAACCTAGCAGAATTGTAGAGGTTACAGCAAGAATACTAGGAGCTGAGGACAGAAAGGGATGGACTCAAAATAGCATATGACAATCTTAGTGCAAAAAAATACCAGCTGCAAAGAAAAGTTGGGGAGTTGGAAACACAAAGGGCTACCATGGAGGAGAAAGAAAAGCAATTCTAAGCACAGGCAGTAGATTTTGAAGGACAAATTGCTTCATTAACAGCATCATTGAAAGAGGTCGGTGAACAGCAAATTGATATTCAGCCTCTTAGAGAGCATGTCCTAGCCCAAACAAGGAGAATGCACTAGTTGTAGGTGCCTATTGAAGAGGAAAGATGGAAGATCTTGCAGGTAGATAATAGATTGGAGGAAATTTTGGAGACTACCTCGTATTTTGTAGATAGGTCTCAGGACATTTTGGAAGTCCTGACTGGAAGGTTAGGAAGGATGGAAGCCAATGAAGAAATGCTTGCAGATTTACAAGCCAAAGATCAACAAAGCTTAAAGTAGGATTATGACTTGTTGGAATTTACAGTAAATACAGCAGAGGAGTTCAAGAAGGCTGTGAAGAAAACAAGAGGTGCTTGCACCGAGTATTGCAGAAGGGTGTTGATCACCTACAACCAATGCCAAGTGGCTGCTGAACAAAGATTAGATGCATTTCCAAAGCATGAGATTTTAATAGGAATGCTACAGAGTAGATATCAAGAGGATGAGTAGAGGATTCAGCAGTTCAAGGTCCTGGATGAGTAGATCCTGAAGAATGAAGTATCTCATTCAAAAGTCAATGTCCAGTTGCTTGAGGATCAGTTATGCTTAAGCTCAGCAAGAATTGAAGTGATTAAAAATCAGGCTGCAAAGTTTGAAATCAACATTCGTTTTCTTGAGCCTTCAGAATTTGAGAACATAGCATCAGAATCCCAAGGATGGAAAAAGTTCCTAAACAGTCAAGCGGGACCCTCTACTTAAAAGTGCTTTATTAGTTTGCTTTAAATGTAATATATTGTAAAATGTATGAGCACTCACTATAGGACAATTTTTAGGAGTTGAAACGTTGGGGAAGCCCAAGAGTCATTTGGGGCAATCCAAAAGTTTTTCCTTTGTATAAGCATAGGTGAGTTAGATAGAAATAGGGAATTTTTCCTAGTTAGACTTGTGAGAACATGTTGTAAGAGGAACTATTTCGTTTTGCAATAGATAATTATAATTTTGCTTGTTGGAGAAAGCTTAGGTGGAATGTTTAGATGTTGTGCAATGGATGTTGTTGAAGGGAAACTATTTCATTTTCAGCTTGTATTCATTAACTGTGAGACCGTTCTAACTTGTTGAACCTATGTTCTTGTATGAATGTTCTCTAGTTTAATTTATGATAATTTCCACTATGAGTAATGAATGCTTTCATAAACAATGAGCTATCTTGTTGTTCATCTATCTATTCATGTTTATGTCTTTTGAATTAAAGAATAGCTACTTGTGATTTTTCTTAATGCATGAATAGTAATACATTACTCATTAAACGATAATCTCACTCCCTAGGGACAGCTTAGTTAGTTAGTTTTATTTCTTGTTGTGTGTGATTTATATGCGAGAAAGTTTAAGACGAGAGGTAAGAACCTGCGCATCACATTGTGACCGCTCCTTGTACTCTTGATCAATCTGCATTTTAGATAAGTACTTGCATATTATACTTAAACACAAAAATATACACGGTGGACTGGGCTGCAACTGGTAAAACCTTTTATTTTTGTTACTAGACCTACGTTATCCAGACCGTAAACCGGACGGATTCCCCATACCAAACAGTCACGGGCTAGTTGGGAACGTTTACTGGGGAGAATCTCTTACTGTTGTTGCCTACGATTTTCCAGGCCTCAACAGTTTTTGGCGCTAGAAGGAGGGCCACCAGTACATGGTTGGCCGAGGAAACGCATTTCCTTGAAATTACTCCACCAGTGATGATTTTGAAAGCAATTCATTTCCCAATCCGAATCCTGAAGAGAAGTGGAAAGAACCTTTGTTTTCTATAAACAATGGAGTATTTAATGATATGAGAAGACATACTAGAGCATATGTGAAAAGTATTGGAGGATTACCGATTATCCTTGATTAAACTAGAAGAGAGTATAAGAAAAAATACCATCCTGTATTGTAAGATTCAGTGTTGGTTGGAGATTTGGAAGAATTGGTAGAAACAGCATTACAGGAAGTTGTTCAGCCATTGAATCAAGTCATGGGCCCAAAAACACCCTATTGTTCACCTGCTCATACTCTTGTTCATTCACCACCTCACTCTCCACCCAGACTCATGGTAGGCATAAATGCAAATCAGCCACCTAACCCACCAAATCCACCACCTGCTTGGAAAGCCAAATCACCTCTAAGCCTAGCACCTCCTTTGCATGACTTACCTCAGGATTTTGAGAAGATGCTGCCCAAGTTTGACCCAAATGAGAAGATATTAGTAGATGATCACTTGCAAAGTTTCTACTTGGACATACAAGGGCTAAAGGCTGGAGAACACGAAGATGTAGTCTATAGACTTTTTCCACATACCCTTAAAGGAGCAGCACCCTCATGGTATTTTGGTCTGCCTACAAAATCAATCCCATAATGGGATACTTTTGAAATAATATTCAGAAGCAAATATGCATCCCATAAGACTCATGCATCTCTCATGAAAGGACTATGCGCTTTAAAGAAAGAGAGAAAAGAAAAGGTGCATAGTTTTACCCAAATATTTTCTGCTTATCTAAAGAATTTCTCTGCAGCTGATAAGCCCTCGGATAGATTTCTAATTGAGTATTATACTTCAGCTTTAGGGCCTGATTTGGCCATGTTTTCAAAGACTCACGTTATCAGAGACTTACGAAGAAGCCGAGAGAGTAGAAGATGTAAAAGAAAGCATAGAATATTATCCTGAGTAGTCAGGAGAGAAAATTTTTGGGAGGAAAGCCTTATTATTGTCTAAGCCTAAAGAGGAGCAATCACATGATTTTGAAGGAATGTTAAAGATGATGCAGAAGCTTTCCAACAGAATAATAGATTTGGAAAAGGAAAAGGAAGCTCAGAAAACCTATAAGCCTTACTACAAGAGAAGAGAGGATAACAATCAATCTAAACCTCCTCAACACAGTCCTGCATCAATGAACTTAACAAAGGTAGGCATGGATAACTTTTGCACTTTCCACCAGCAGCCTCATTCTGAAAAAAAATTGTCCTCAGTGGATAAATTCAATGACATTAGTGATGAATCAGCTGTCGGATTCCAAATTAACAGAAGCTAATGATGAGGAAGAAAATGATAACAAATCGACAAAAAAGCAAGAGGATGATGCCATGGTTTTATGGGACCCTGTCTCGATGTTTGATACTGAAAAGGGAAGTAAAGCCACAGAAAAACAAGAAAATGATGTTTTGGTATTATGGGATTGTGTCTCGCTTTTTGATATAGAAGAAAGTACTTTGAAACATGAGGAGATATCATAAATAAATATGACAGCAAGAATCCTAGATTTGGTAAATAAATACAATTCAACACTCCCAAAGATCAAGAAATTGCAGGAGAATGTAAAGAAACTACATAAGAACAACACGGATGATGAGATACCTAAAATTACCAGTCAAGATCTGAAACAAGTCAACATGCCTACTAAACCTATTGAAGACAAAGTGTGTAAGGTCAAGGAAAATCTCAAAATACCTAAAGTACCAGAGGAAGAGCTGCCCACAAAAAACTAGCCTATAGAAGAAGTTGTTGAAGCAAGTGTGGGAGGAAAGACTAGGTTTAAAACCCCACCATTCCTATTGAATTTGGAAATTCTAAATCATAAGGTACACAATTGTTTGGTAGATTCTAGATCATCAATAAATGTTATGCCACTTGCAGTTTGTAGAAATATTAATGGACAGCCTAAACCTACTACCTGGGAGGTTACTCAATTAGACAGGACCAATTTGAAAGTAGTGGGGGAAATGGAGGATGTTCTGATTCGTTTACATGCTAATGAAAAGATATGTCAGTATATTGATATTGTAGTAGTAGACATACTTGATGGTTATGGAATTATTTTGAATCGAGAGTGGTCAACGAGACTAAAGGGGTATTTTGCTTCAGATTTGTCACATTTGTGGTTGTCTCATAAAGGAATCCCAAATTAGATCAAAATATTAAGAGAGCCCTACATGAAACACGTTGTCACACAATTGGAAGAGAAAAATGAATCGGTAAATTATGTATTGGGAAATTATCTAATTGAACTTGAATTGGGACACTTTGCATCAAAAGAAGCCAGCAACATATCGGACACCCATCCCAATCTCCTTCAATGTTCATGGGCTGATAAGATTGATTGTAAATTAGTAGATGTAGTTTTTGTTTCAAGAACAATAGAATTAGATAATGGTTAGGTCTTTCTCATTTTGTAGTCAAGCCTAGCCCCTTAACTTACAAGTTACCGGATCTATAGGGGTGGGCAGAGAACTAGCCAGTTAGTGGTTTAGTTCTCCAATTTTATTTTCTTGGTTTTTATTTCTTGATGACCTTCTACATAAATAAATTGATTTGGTTGTGTACTCTAATTTATTTAATTGCTGTTGTTTTTTGTTAAATTTGTTTGATTTCAATAAAAGAGGCAAACTTTTGGTTGCATGGAGAACATCAAAATTATGGATTAACTGAAATCCTTGGGTATAAGACTGTGTACTATTGTTCTATCTAATAGAATTTCTTCTAGTTAAGTAGTTTTCCTAAATGGCTATGAACACATTGAATTCCTGCTTAATCCCTGTAAAATAACTCAAGATCAAAAGGTCTGGAATACTATTTCGAGGCTCCATCCATTTCACATTTAAAAGATGTCCTAGGGGGTGACAGCAAGAGACCCACGGAAGGAAGCAGGGTAAACAGTATATTATATATAAATGATCCCATGCCAAGAATTGAAAGCCAAAAGGCTAATAACAGTCAAAACTCATAAAAAAGAAATATCTATCAAAACAAAGTACTGAATCATATGAGTACAAAATTTCCAAAAGTTTTTCTCCGTCCGTGAGTTGAAAATTAAATACATCTCTCACACAAAAGGACACTATGGATAGAGGAGCCTGAATAAAAATTCAGAAAGAAAAGCATGAGGAGGACTCAAAAGGACAAAAGTCCAAAAGCACAAAACAGTGCAAAACGGCACGAGAATGAGGAACAAATGAATATTTTTGTTTACCATATGTTACAATCCGGTGGTGTCCAAGCTGGAAGATACCCAAAGACAGAGGTAAAAAATGAAACTCATCTACCTGCCCTCAAAAGAGTTATCTTGACTTTGAGATTTTGGGTTTCATTTTCCTAAAATTGGACTATCATCAATGATTAAAAGTACGTATATTTGCCATTGTGGGAATCCATGACATCTAGAAGAATTCAACATATTGGTTTTATTGCTAAACAGTCTATTACTTAAGGAAGAAGTTGTCTAGAGATCTAGGTTCACCAGGTAGTCACCAATTGTTGTAGCTACAATGTTTTCCCAAATTTCTAAAAAATTTGGGACCCTTGTTTTAAATTTTACTTTGCCTGGAATTGTTTGGGATTGCTGAGCTACTTTGTCTTCTGCTGCAGTTTTCGATCTTTGAGGTTAAATTGTTGAATGACTTTATTTTCCTGACGATGTTGTTGACTTGAACTCGATACTTTGAAGTTTAGATGGTTTCCGTTTTTCACTATCGGAGGTTTTTGAACTGTGATTCGGGGTCGTAGTCATCTATGCAGCTGTCGTTGCGGAAACGTACTTATGAGTGAGCCGATCCAAAGTTTTGTTTTCCATCGATGCACTTTTTTGTTTTGTTTTATTTTATTTCAGCATTTTGTTTCATCACCATCGGATCATTAGTACCTTGTGTTGGCACCGTTTCGGATGGCGAATTGCAAGCACTACGATGGAAGCTTATATCTTGTTGATTCTGTGGGTTTATTGCTTTTTCTCGCTGTCAAAATTATGTTGATTTTTTATCGGGGGATTAGTCTTTGGCTATTCCGATCGGTGATGTTCCCCGTTGTCGCGGAATTTGTAGTTTATTTGATACCTGCCGTGGCGGCTCCGGAGCGGACTAACCATCCGACACGGTTTGTTTGGTTATTGCCGATGTTCTGATTTTCACCGTTGGTTTGATTTTCGTCGATGTTTTAGCTGTTCTTTCATCGATGGTTTGTTATGGTTTTCTCTGATTTTTATTGGTCTGCAGAACTTTTAGTCCGTGTGACGTCCGCCGTTGCAGTTTTATTTTAAACTAGTCGTCCAATGCTATAGTCATTTTGAGCTTTGATGCTGAAGTTTCTAGTGTGTATCTCACCAACGTTTTTTATTATGTTGTGGAACTCATAGTATCTTCGTCTCCCACCATTGCGGCGTCTTATTGAATTAATCACCGATTCCTTAGTTGTTCCATTGTCCGATATACACATTTTCCCACCTACTGTTTTCCACCAAGGTCTATATATATGGGACGGGTCATTATTTTATTGTTATCCTTGTGAACTCGTGGTTACATTGTCCTTGTCGATTCGAACTGTGCGTTCATGCCTAGCTATCGGGATCTCGTTCGTGGGTGGCATCTCCATGGAGTTTCGGATTTCCCTTGTCGATTGCACAGCTCGTTTGCCAGGTAGGCCAACCATGGTTTTACCCTTTCTTTTGAGTTTTGTAACTAGGGTCTTGTCCTTTGGTTAGGTTTTCCCATCGTAGTAGATGGTCGTTATGTCTAGGTTTGTATCCTGTCAGTGTGTAGTGTGGTCCAGTTTGACAGTTCACAGACGGGAGGGGGGGGGGGGTTTCTTTTTCCTGAGTTGTTTTGCAAAGTCGTTATGGGAGTTTGAAACTTGTCCGATTGTTTAGGAAAACGGTGCAGATAGCGTTTGACAGTTCACAGACAGGGGGGGTTTTCTTTTTCCTGAGTTGTTTTGCAAAGTCGTTATGGGAGTTCGAACCTTGTCCGATTGTTTAGGAAATTGGTGCAGACAAGCGTTACACTGTCTACACCAGTTTTTCTGGGTTTGCATTTGGTCGTTCAAGGGGAAATTCCAAGTCTTGTCCCATCACGAGCATTCACCCTGTTTCACTGAGACGTCGAGGGGTTTAACGCTTGGCCAGACTGGTTTTTCCACGTAGTGCTGAGTTTAGTCTTGCTGATAGGGCTTTTCCGTGTTAGCGAGGAGTTATGATGAAGCACGATTATTGTTAGTTGCAGGCATGACTTAGGATTGTCCAGACTTAACTCTTTAAGAAGTTCTTGCTAGTTATTCCCGATTTTGCATTTCCATAGATTTTAGCTGTTACGAATATGGAGGAGGTAATTCTTTATACAGTTTTCTACATTCTTCAAATACTGATTAAAAGCTCAAATAGCCCAAATGCATTTTGGCTTATGACAGGGAAACTTCTTTAAAGGAGATATGTCGAAAAGACAGAAAAAGAAGGCTCCTATTGCTGAGGGGGAGCCTGAGGTGGAAATTATTACGAAGGCTGAGTATATTTATGAAGATACTAGAGCCACCACCCACGTGGAGCTTGACTACAAGTGGGGTGAGATCTATCGACTGATTTCAAACCAATAAGTGCTTGATACTGGGTTTGAAGAGTTAACAATATACACCAACATTTAGAAGTCTACCTTGATGAAGATAGCTATCAGACCTGAGCTGTTCCCATGCTCTGAAGTGATTGGATGGATTCTGCCTAGGGCAGATGTGATAACTATGATTCTGTCCAACACTACCAAACAAGGCTATGCTACTTACAGTCCTAGTTATGTCTCATTAGCTTATCACTTACCTCCAGTCCATGTTTACCTAACTGAATATTGGTTGAAAGAAATTAACTTAGACTTGGTTGAAACAGTAAAGAGGATGCTGATACCTGGTAAGAACTTTTGAACCAGGCCCTCGGGGGAGTATGACACAACCACTCTCAGAACCCCTTATAGGTTTATAGCATTAATGTTGAACAAATTTTTTGGGAGAGCCCATGGTAAGAGTTTCAAGTTGGGTTAGGTTCCCATTATTTTCTATGTAGCCACCCAAGGGACTGTATTCAACTGGGTGAACATTGTGTCAAACTGTCTCTCTGCTTGCATTTCTTCGAATCTGGGAGGGATGTCTCAGAAGAAGTCTGAGTTCTACATGAGCTCCATATTAATAGACTGTATACTATGCAGCCAGCCATTTCCAGCCCTAACGTGCATGTGGGACAGGGACAGAAACCCTGTGTACATAGCCTACAAGCTATTGTGGGCACACAAATATTACATCCATTATAAAGAAATTTGTGAACATTATATTATGCCTTTATAGACCTTGATCTTCCTAACAGAATGCAATTGTATGTCTGAGGAGGCATTTAAAGTCATCGAGGAGTATGAAAATTATTATTTGACTGATGAGGGGATGTACATCAAGATGTATGGTTTCTCTAGGGTGCCTGCTTTACTCCCCAAGCATGCCACTGATTTTGTGGTGCATAAAGAAGTAGTCAGGTAGGTTTACCTGGATGGTGTAGGGAGTTTTCTGTTTGAACACAAGAAGGTAGCTTATCCTCCCATACCTTTCAGACTGGGAAGCTATAAATTTTCAAAGGTTAAACAAACTACTGAGTTTGTACAAGAATTGGAGCACTTTCACTTTGGGGATATGAACTTCCACAGAAATGATTCCCAAAAGAAATTTGCGGAGCATTGCAAGGAGGAAAATGTTCACTTTGAATATACAAACTACTGGGACAAAGACGAATAAATTTTCAAGAATGCAAGGAACATGACTGCCTTAAAAAGAAGATTCAAATAGAAGATCACCACTAAAGTCGCTAAGGGCCAAACTGAACAGAAGAAAGTTGATGAAGAGGAGGCCAGGAAAAGAGAAGAGGATGCGAGGAGGCTAGCACAGGAAGCCAAGAGTTGGCTTAAGAGTGAAGAAGAAGAAAGGAAGTAAGTTGAATAAGAAGTAGCAAAGAATACAGAGGAATCTACAAAGAAGGAAGAAGAAGAAAGAAAGAAGAAAGAAGATGAAGAGCTGAAGAAGAAAGAAGTTGAAAGTCTAAAGTTGACAGGATCCACAACAGACCAACAAACTTACATTCAAGAAGTACAGGATCAAGATGGTCCTAACTCTCAAGATCCTGCTACAACTTCTGGCAGCAATATAGGGCAAGTTGTTGTTTCTGAATTGAGGCTGATACCTTTTGAACAGAAGAAAGGAGAAGAAGTCCTAGATTTTAGCACCATTTTTTATGACAGAGAAAAGAAGAGGATTGTAAAAAGGACTGAGAAGAAGGTTGAAACAGGTGGACAATCAGGGATGATGGTCACTGATAAAATATTGGTGCATGGGACAGATAAATATCCAAGATTGATAGTCAAAGCTGGAGCAGCATTAATCCATGCCACTGAAGACAATGTGGATCGACTAATGACAGATCTTGAGCAATCAAGGAAAAATGCAGCTCAATTAAAGGACACCCTAAGAAAGGAGAGGGAAGAAGGAAACAGATAAAAGAGAAAGTCTGAAGACATGCAAAATGAAGTGAAGACTTCAAAAGCAGAACTTCAGTCCCTCCAGGCAAATAAGACGACTTTGGAAGTTTCCATTGAAAAGACAGGAAGTGATGCTCAGAATAACCTAGTAGAATTGCAGAGGTTACAGCAAGAATATCAGGAGCTGAGGATAGAAAGGGATGGACTCAAAACAACATATGACAATCTTAGTGCAGAAAAAGACCAGCTGCAAAGCAAATTTGGGGAGTTGGAAACATAAAGGGCTACCATGGAGGAGAAAGAAAAGCAATTCCAAGCACAGGAAGCATATTTTGAAGGACAAATTGCTTCATTAACAACATCATTGAAAGAGGCCGGTGAACAGCAAACTGATATTCAGCCTCTTAAAGAGCATGTCCTAGCCCAAAGAAGAAGAATGCACCAGCTACAGGTCTCTATTGAAGAGGAAAGATGCAAGATCTTGCAGGTAGATAACAGATTGGAGGAAATTTTGGAGACTACCTCGTATTTTGTAGATAGGTCTCAAGACATTTTAGAAGTCATGACTGGAAGGATAGGAAGGATGGAAGCCAATGAAGAAATGCCTGCATATTTACTAGCCAAAGATCAACAAAGCTTAAAGCAGGGTTATGACTTGTTGGAATTTGCAATAAATACAGCAGAGGAGTTTAAGAAGGCTATGAAGAAAACAAGAGGAGATTGCACTGAGTATTGTAGAAGGGTGCTGATCACCTAAAACCAATGCCAAGTGGCTACTAAACAAATATTAGATGCATTTCCAGAGCATGATCTTTTCACAGGAATGCTACAAAGCAAATATCAGGAGGATGAGCAGAGGATTCAGCAGGTCAAGGTCCTGGATGAGCAGATCCTGAAGAATGAAGTATCTCATTCAAAAGTTAGTGTCCAGTTGCTTGAGGATCAGTTATGCTTAAGCTTAGCAAGAATTGAAGTGATTAAAAATTAGGCTGCAAAGTTTGAAATCAACATTCATTTTCTTGAGCCTTCAGAATTTGAGAACATAGCATCAGAATCCCAAGCATGGAAAAAGTTCCTAAACAATCAAGCAGGACCCTCTACTTAAAAGTGCTTTATTAGTTTGTTTTAAATGTAATATATTGTAAAATGTATGAGCACTCATTATAGGACAATTTTTAGGAGTTGAAACGTTGGGGAAGCCCAAGAGTCATTTGGGGCAGCCCAAAAGTTTTGCCTTTGTATAAGTATAGGCGAGTTAGATAGAAATGGGGACTTTTTCCCAGTTAGACTTGTGAGAACATGTTGTAAGAGGAACTATTTCGTTTTGCAATAGATAATTACAATTTTGCATGTTGGAGAAAGCTTAGGTGGAATGTTCAGATGCTGTGCAATGGATGTTGTTGAAGGTTAACTATTTCGTTTTCAGCTTTTATTCATTAACTGTGAGCCTGTTCTAACTTGTTGAACCTATGTTCTTGTATGAATGTTCTCTGGTTTAATTTATGATAATTTCCACTATGAGTAATGAATTCTTTCATAAACAATGAGCTATGTTGTTGTTCATCTATCTATTCATGTTTATGTGTTTTGAATTAAAGAACAACTACCTGTAATTTTTCTTAATGCATGAACAGTAATACATTACTCATTAAACGATAATCTCACTCCCTAGGGACAGCTTAGTTAGTTAGTTTTATTTCTTTTTGTGTGTGATTTAGATGTGAGAGAGTTTAAGACAAGAGGTAAGAACCTGCGCATCACATTGTGACCGCTCCTTGTACTCTTGATCAATCTACATTTTAGATAGGCACTTGCATATCATACTTAAACACAAAAATATACACGGTGGACTGGGCCGCAATCGGTAAAACCTTTAATTTTTGTTACTAGACCTACGATAGCCGGACCGTAAACTAGATGGATTCCCCATACCAAACAGTCATGGGCTAGTTGGGAACGTTGACTGGGGAGAATCCCTTACTATTGTTGCCTGCGATTTTCCAAGCCTCAACAGTTGGAAAGATGTCGACAAATCCAGTTAGCTTTGAACATAAAGAAGTGCATATTTGTGACCCCCATAGGGATATTATTAGGGCACATTGTCTGTAAAGAATGTATTAAGGTTGACTTTGCAAAAATAAAAATTATCCTCGATATAAAACCACTAGTGAACTGAAAACAAGTCAGGGTGTTACTGGGTCATACAGGATATTATAGAAAATTCATAAGATATTATTCAGACATGAACTATGCACTAGAATAACTATTAAGGGAAGATAAAGAGTTCGACTGGACAGAAGAGTGCCATATATCATTTGAAAAACTAAAAAGAAAACTAGTTGAAGCACCTATCCTAAGGTTTCCAAACTGGTCGACTAAATTCCATGTCCACATCGATGCATCAGGTCTAGCAATAGGAGCAATCCTAACTCAACCAAGAAATGATGGAATGGATTATCCTATAGTTTACAATAGAAGAAAACTAAACAAAGATGAACAAAACTATTCGACAACAGAAAGAGAAGCATTAGGAATGGTCTTCGTACTACAAAAATATTGACACTACCTCCTAGCTAACGCATTTGTATTCTATACCGACCACCAAGCACTAAAATATCTTGTCAATAAACCACTACATCATGGAAGAATTTGTCGATGGCTATTTCTATTCCAAGAATTTGAATTTGAAGTCGTTGTCAGACCAAGTAAGATAAATGTCGGTCCCGACCACTTATCTCGAATTAACACAGGAGAGGAACCGACAGGAGTCAAAGATGAATTACCAAATGCACATTTATTTTGAATAGAAGCAGTCCTGGTAGAGTTAGAGGAAATAGCTCAGTTTTTAGAAGATGGAAAAGCACCAGAAGGTATGAGTACAAAGAAGAAACAAATCTTAGCCATGAAAGCTACACCATATAGCATCATAAATGGATTCTTATACAAAATGGGCTTAGACGACATCCTTAGGAGGTGTGTACTGGAACATGAAAGAAATAATATTATGCATGAAGCACATTACGAACCTACAAGAGGACATTTCCAAGAAGACACAACTGTAAAGAAAATCCAACAATCAGGGCTGTGGTGGTTGACACTTCACAAAGGCTGCAAAGATTTTGTAAGCCAATGTGACAGATGTCAACGACTGGGTCGACCCCTTCCTAGCACAAAAATGACCTTGATATCAGTAAACCCAAGTTTGACATTTGAAATTTGTGCTATCGACTTCATAGGACCATTTCCTATACCAACAAAAAGAATAGGTGCAAGGTACATAATAACCACAGTCGAATATGTAACCAAATGGGCAAAGGCAGAACCAGTCGACACATGTTCCAGTGAGGTAGCTGCCAAATTTATATATGAAAATATCATTACCCGATTTGGATGTCCACTAACCCTAATAAGTGACTAGGGAACACACTTTATTAATAAAACTATTAAATCACTTACAGACAAGTTCCAAATCAACCACCGTCGGAGTACAGCATACCATCCTCAGTCGAACGGAGCAATTGAAGCATTTAACAAAACATTAAACAAAAGGAATAACAAAAATAGGTAATACTGACAAGGACGATAGGGATGAAAAGATACCTGCAATACTATGGGCATACAGAACAGCATACAAACGCTCAACCGACCAAACCCCCTTTCAACTAGTTTATGGACAAGAAGTAGTAGTTCCACTACACTTACGACAATAGACACCTATCATCGCAGATATTTTACATGTCGATGTCGAACAAGGAAGAAAGGATCGACAATTACAACTAAGTAAACTTGAAGAACAACGACTAATTGCGATACAACATCAAGAAATCCAGAAACAACAACAAACTCATGGCACGATAGAAACATCAAAAATAAAAACTTGTTGGTAGGAGACCTTGCTTCACTACACAATAGTTGGGTAAAAGGAAAACCTAAAAAGTTACATATAGAATGGATGGGACCCTACGTTGTCGAAGAGATACATGCCAATGGATCAGTTTGACTAATGACGTTACAAGGCATAGTATTTCAGAAACTCGTTAATGGGGCTCGACTAAAACGCTACAAAAACTAAACAAATCTATAAAAAAAATGACCATAACGGTTAAACAAAAGCTATAAAAATATAAAAATCCAGAAAGAAAAATAGTACTGATACACGCACAAAAGAATGACAGGGAATCACCACTTCGACAACTGACGTCACTCCCATCGACATAACACCATCGACCATTTTCATAACCAACATCGACCGACAACCTCGACAGTCCCATCACGCATTCATGACTGCGAGCGCCAAAACCAAATCACCATTAACACACACTCAAGTGTTCTTGCTGGACCATCACGTCCGCCATTAATACACCCATCGACAAAAACATCCAATGCATCAACTATAAATGCTGAACCGCCAAAGGATCATTCACCACAATTCCAGTAGAGAGAACATCAGAGAAACCAGATGACTAAAAACCAAGAGAACCATAGTAAAATCGACCCCCAGACCGATAAGATGGCACCAAAACAGACAAGAGCCTCAGCTAAAACCAAGGAACTACAGACTGCGGAGACACCATTAGTAAGAAGACTAAAGAACATCAAGAATGCTAAGGTGCAGGAGGGATCATGGGAAAAACTATGGGCCGAGATAAAAGAATAGGCTTACGTCGACAAGAAGCCTACCCCAGCTGCAGAGAAAATACAACACAGTTCCATTGTAAGTTATGTCAACGTGCTGCTCATGGCCAGTTTTAGAGGCACAAAAGAAACAACAGTAAATTTTATCATAAGCCGATACCACAATGGCCGATTTTATTTCGATCGACCATTCGACATCTCTGGGGAAGTTATTTACAAACTAACAGGTCTATCAAACAAAGGAGACCCAGTACCAGTCTGTATAAAAGAAGGATTGGTCGAAGAACTAACAGGGCCAGCATCAGGCAAAAACTTGAAAGGTTGATGATTATCCACATAACAGCTCAAACACCACAGATTATGGCCAAGATCATAGCCATGACACTCACAATGGTAGGTCATGGAAGCGACCTCAAAATGGATATGTTGGAGGTGCCTGACACCATTGCAACCAACGGAAAGGTATACAGGTGGGTTGAGTATGTTGTCGACATGATCAAAAACATCTGTGAAAAATGCCAAGAGACGGGAGGAATTATCAGGTTCTCATCCCTTATCTTAGGGATAGTAATGTACTCTTTGTGCCCTGTCGGGGACAAGCAATTTCAAGAACCAATAAGATTTCATATGTGGAGATTCAAACCGTTCTCCCAGAATGGAACAACGAAGGAACTTGCAACTAGGAAAGTACTGTTGGAAAAATGGCTCCAGCTGTTAAAAGTCAGCACAACTAGATGGAGGGTGCCTCAAAACATCCAACGAAGTCTACCTAAAAAGGCCCACATTCAGCTAGAAATCGACCATACCGCGGTATGGTACATGCAGGGCACCAAAACAAATGCAAAAACCCTCGACTACTATCTAGCAGCCGAAGAGATCTTTCGGGAGCTATCTCGATAGGCGGGAACAAAAGTACCAATACCAGCAAAGGTAAAGGAAACAGACTTCTCGATAGAGGAACCACTGACAGACCAGGAGAAGGAGGAGGATTATGAGCTTAACCTATACATTAGTACCTTTGTGTCAGAGGAGACACTGGTCGAAGGCCCTGGTCGATTGCAAATCATAATCAAGCCTCCGACAGGACAAAGGGAAGAGACACACGCAGAACATCAGGTAACCAAGCTGGCTGAAGAAAGTCTCATCCCGAATCAAGAGCCAAGGGGAGAGATAGAAACAGAAATCACCAAAGAGAATATAACCAAATTGTTGAAGGAGATAGCAGCCTCAAGAAAAAGGAAGAAAACAAAGCAACAACAACGAGGGAAAGGTAAGCGCAAGATTATAATTGCAGAATGCTCAGAAGATGAGGAGGAACTGGTAGCTACAGCCCTTGACATAATAGAAGATGCTGCAGCAAACAAAGTGCCGGTGGAAACCCAATTTCAGAAATTTGTCGAGGCAAGGGCACCGCAAGGTCGACCGAAAAAGGTGAAGAGCACACACACTTCAATGGCCGAAAATGTTGTGGATCTTGTGTCTACACCCCCACCTTCATCTCTGACAAAAATAACAGAAGAGATAATACCAGAAGTAAGCCCACTCAACTTATGCAAAAATTCTATGTCAGAGGCTGTGAAGGAAAATTTCAACCATGATAGAGACCTTCAGGCATACATTGAAAAATTTCCTGATATATTCACCACGGTGCAAAAGCTCTCTACCAAAGCACCTCTGTTCAATGTCGACGGATCTCGACTACCCGTTTCCCAACTTGGCCAAGTACTCCAGAGGCCGAAGACTGTGGCAATAATAAGCTCGACGTTTCAAAGGAACCCTGACAAAGAAGCTGAAGTTGTCGCACATCAGACCACATCTATCACCCCGACCGACCTCGAACCCCACCCACCAACTTCTGAATAGACCGGAGGTGAGGAAGAATAAAATATGGAGGACATAAATCAAGAAATCGACCAACTATTCTCCAACCTAGATTCACCCCCCTCAGATCCACAATCCATCACCCATCCATACTTCCACCCATCCAATCACACCCGACCATTCACCAACACCATCACCCCCCCCCCCAACTCAGAACCTCTAATTCAATCAGCTGCACCAGAACCACCTCCACCACAACCATCAGCACCAACCACAACCACTTCTGGACCCCCTATAGCCAACCTACCAGAGGCACAACCAGATGCAGCAATCATCCAACCAACTCAAACAAAAATACCATCAATCACTATGACCCATCAAACAGACAATCCAGATTTCACTCTTATAGGTACATAGGTGCCAAAACAAGAAGAAACACAGAAGCACAATAAGAATAAGGAGAAAAAGAAGAAGGACCATCATGGAAAGACAACAATGGTCCATATCGGTCAACTTGGGTCAACCACTGCGGTCAATGCAACCAAGTTGAGAGATGCAGAGCTAGGAAAACTCTTGGAAACACTAGCAGTTGAAGCAAAGACAAGGAGTCAGCACAGACATAAGGAGCTAGACAACAAGGAAAAAGAACAAGTTGAGTTCCTTGACAAATGCAGAAACCTAGTCCAGTCTGTGATACCAGGACCGATAGAGGTTGACACTGACAAACAGCTAGAAAGAGCTTATTAGCTATTTGAGAGCGTGGTGTCAGCATTGCAGGCACAAATTCAGGACACAAAAGAGGAACAGAAAGACTAAACCGTTTGACTATTGATGGAGTAGCACACGACCTTTTTAGAAGCATACAAGGTATTGCAAGATCACATGGAGGAGTCTGTCATTACAAAAGAAGTATTGCGAGACTGGCCTGCTTACTATGGGAAAGTCTATCAGCAAGCCAGGCAGACCCAACAGGAGATCCAAGCACTTGAGAAAAGAAAAAGCACTAATGCAGCACTCAGAAGCACAATTGAAGATCAAATAGTGTTGGAAACAGCCAAACTACAGAAGCTCAAGCGAGAAGCACATCAGTGGGTACAACAAGCCATTCCAAACCTAGAAAAAGTAGACATCATCTGCCTGCAGATGAGACAACTTCTGGAGATAGCAGAGGAAAAGGACTAGTTTATCGGTCATGACATGGAGAAAATAGCAGAATTTCCCATTCAAGAGAAAATGTCAATATTATCAAGCTTGACCACACTAACCATCGACATACAAAAAATATTACAGAGTTGATCGGATTTTCAACATCAGCTGGCAGTGACAGCTGAACCAATTGTCGAAGTCTTCATACAGAAAAGACCAACCGTCAGACTTCATAGCCCATGAAGATCAAGCATAAGAATGACTACTTAGACAGATAAAGAAATTTTGGTACCTCCCTGTTTCTTCGGGATGAAGAAATGTTTTGTTCATGGGGGAGATGTTGGAGGAGCAAGTCGGTATGCCAACTTGGATGATAGCCGACTTAGTTGATCAGCCGACTAAGTCGGTCAGCCGACTAATGAGAGATTAGGTCGGCCACCTAAGGTCGTGTCGGTTGAGTAAACCGATAGGTAGTTATTTGTAACTATTTGTAAATCATATATATTAGGCTGTTGAGCCAGATGATAACTTGGTTTAGTTCTCTGTATTGTATGAACCCTCTCGTGTTAATATAATCTGTCACTCTATCCATTTGTTCTTATCTCTTGTATTTGTTATGTATGTATGTTTTAGTATGTATTATTGGTAACCTTATGTGATCTGTGAGATTACAACATACGACAAACCATGTTGGGATATACCCTCGGGGATACAACCACTCTTACTTGGATATACATAGGTGATACCACCAACCATGTTGGGATATACCCTCATAGATACAACCACACATACTATGATCTCCCTCAATGATACCACCAACCTTCTTAGGATATACCCTTGGAGATACAACCACTCATATTGGGATCTCCCTTGGTGATACCACCAACCATGTTGGGATATACCCTTGTAGATACGACCACACATACTGATATTTCCCTCAATGATACCACTAACCATGTTGGGATATACCCTTGGAGATAAAACCAGTCATAATGGAGATACAACCAGCCAAGCTGGGATCATCCCATACAATGACCAATCCTTTTTCATACTAGGTGTACCCTTGTAGTGACAAATCCTTTCTCATACTGGGTGCACACCTTTGTAGTGCTAGTCCTTTTTCATTTTGGATGAAAATGTCATACGTCTTCCACAAAGCCAACCCTTTTTCATGTTGGATGTGAAGACCACTCGTATTCCACTGAGCCAACCCTTTTTCTTGCTAGGTGTGAAGAACACTCGTCTTCCACAGAGCCAAATATTTTTAATGATGGATGTGAATACAACAGGGACTCACCACTCTCTCTTCCGATGGACACCAATTTGGAAAACTCTAATATTGTCCCTAAAGTACTCAAACTTCACTCTTTCTAGAGGTCTGGTCAATACATTGTCTATCTTCTCATTCGTCACAATATGCTATAGACTCACTTCTCCTCTCTACACAATATCCTGGATATAGTGATATCGGATCTCGATGTGCTTCAAATTGTTATGGAATATTAGGTTCTTGTAAAAATTCACACAACTCTAGTTGTCACAGTACACAAAAGTTCTCTCTAACTTAACATTGAGCAATCCTGTAAGTAGCTTTCGAAGCCACACTGCTTCACAACTTGCTGAACAATCTACAATATACTCCACCTTGGTTGTACTCAATGCTACATTCATCTACTTCTTGTTGAACCAAGAAATCATGCTAGACCCCAAACTGAAGCATCACCCTGAAGTGCTCTTCCTATTTATAGCACTACCATCCTAATCCAAGTCAACATATCCCTACAGGAATATCCTCTGATCTCTCACATATCTGAGGACATACTCAATCATACCCTTTAGGTACCTCAACACATGATTTTCGCAATCATGTGAACATGTCTCGGCTCTACCATATACTGGATCAAAGTGTTCACTACAAAGCAAATATTTGGCCTCATGTTCATCAAATACATCAACAAACCAATCATCTACCTGTAGATTGTGGCATAAACTATCTTTTAAGTAGTATCATGCAACAACTTTAAGTTCGATGCCATTAATGTGGCCATGGCCTTATAATCCATGATCCTAAATCTCTTTAGGATCTCAACCACATATTTTCCTTCTAAGGAAAATATCCTCTGGATTCTACCCCACCTCAAGATCTCTCAGTCTGTCTTTGCAATATGTGTTATAGTCACTCCCTCTAAAGTGAAGATTTCATGCTCCCTCTGTAACTTAGCACTACCCTCCTTATGTATCTTAACATCTTGTACTCTCTACATCAGGACATTTTTCACTAGAGTGATTGGTAGCCTCCTTTGCTACTAATCTTCTATGTATCCATCTATGTCATCTCTCAAGGTCACTGGATACCAAGATCCTCCATCTCAAACTTTGTTGCAAGTTCCTCTTGCACCCATCTATGAGCTCCTCATATTCAACCTTGTAACAAAGGTTGACGTCACACTCTAGGTGATCCTCAAGCTCAGCATGTAACGTGGCATGTCCTGAGTGCCTTCTAAGCCTCTACAAATCCTTCTTCAATCTTTGCACATATGTTTCTTTGTAGAGAGTCCCCAGTGTTGGAGGGTTCTTGATATGCATTTCTACTTTACTGAAGAAGTGTGTCTGACTACTAAAGAAACGTCTTGTCATAGTCCACTCTCTCTTTCTAAGAGAAATATTGCTTTGTACTTCTGTAGAATGCTTGATCTTGTAAGTCTTCTTGAATGTCATGGTTGAACCATCATCACTTGTTCTTTGGAATAAGTCTCATCATTCTTATCTTGTAGGTTATTGTACATGATCTTTCCTACAAGTCAAATTCAGTTGTATGATTAGAAACATTTCATATTCATAGCATTTCATAATTACATTATAATGACAATGCATAAATAACACAATTATGCAACCATATTAGCAAATTATTCAACACAACACTCTTCCTCATCCCATGTACATACGGTAACTTTCTAGATTCCTTCCATCTCTACCAAAACATAATTAAGAGCATGCACTGCTCCCAACATGTCAACAAAGAGGTTTTATTCTAGATAAGAAGAAATGGAATATTGTACAACACCATAGGCCACTTACCCATCATATGCATATTAGTAGTATATTTTTCATGAATGCAAACACTCTAACATGCATAATACATTTACTATATATAGTACACAATTGAACAATATCATTTAAGCAATTAGATATATAGGAAATGACAATTCAAATTCTTATCTTTGTTTATTTGGTATTCTCCATCTTGATCTATGTCTCCTTGCAGGAATTACTGGAGTCTCTGATAGAGTGCTCTACTTCATCATATCATTATGAGGACATGTTCCTATCTTTCTCATGACCATAAATGCTGAGCAGGTATTCTACACCATATATCACATGGAATTGTGTACTGGTGATGAATTTATGTGTCCCTTCTTCTTCATTCATGACCACATGCCTTCTTATCCAATGTTGAAATGGATAATAGGTTCTTCCATGGAGCTTCATCTTCATGGGATGAATCCTTCTAGATCAAAATACATATTCCTCGTCACTTGAGGAATATTCCCTTTCTCTCTTCTCATCTGGTTCGTCATCTTCAATGGCATGAGCATGATATCTCTTACTCTTTATTTTCTTGTCATGACCTTTGCTTTTGGGGAAATCTTTTGCAAAATGTCCTTTCTCATCACAAGTAAAAATATGAACTCTGAGTAGTCCTTCTTGTTGGGTCTTCTATGCTTCTTGTGAGTGTGATATTCATTCTTGGTATTTCTCTTCTTGGCATGAGCTATTAGGGCTTGATTATCATCTTCACCCATATTTTATTATGATATTTCTATGAATCAATCTTCTTTTTGCGTGCATTCCTCCCATAGCCTACTGAATTTGGTGAGCTTCCTTCTAGAACAAATTCTTTAAATGAATGATTCCCAAAATCTTGGGAGACCATTCAATGTAATCATCACCAATTCTACTTCTTCGACATTGTCTCCAATTGCTTCTAGTTGTTCTTTTATACAAGATACCCTTGTGAAGTAAGATTGAATGCTTTCTAAATTCTGCATCTTCACACCTTTGAATTGAGTCCTCAAGGTCATATTCCTATTGATATTCTTTCCTTCGTATAAGTTGGTCAAAGCATCGAACATCTCCCTAGGAGCATTCATGAAGGATACATGCGGGATCAAATGGTCTTTGATGGAGTTGGAAATAATCTTCTTGGATTTGACCAATTTCTTCTTGTGCTTTTATTTGTATTCATCTCCATTTGGTTCTCCAACTTCTCCTTTGACATAGTTCTCCAAATCATGCTCTTTTAGTATAAGAAGTACTCTATACTTCCATGCCTAGAAATTCTCGGCTCCTTTAATATTATCCTCAACATTGGTACTAATTTTCATCTTGATATAAAGAGAACCTAAAATGGAAATATATATAATAGTACTAACCAATATGAGTGTTTCCCCTGGATGCTTGCTTCAATGCTTTTTTGGGAAACTACTTCTGGATGACTTAGGGTTTGCTAGAGAAACCCTAATTTTTCAAATTTGGTGACTTGCAAATATGTTGGGATAGAAATATGCACCTCCTCAAGGAAAGATGAGAAATTTACTCCTTTTCCCAAATATGTGGATAGAACTACAAAATATTTGATGTCCTGGTTTCTCCAATTTCTTATGTTGAATTGTCCGGTCTTAATTTTGATGTATCTCAAAAATTTATACTCCTCGAGGTTTGAAACTTGTTATTTAGTATCATATGTCCTCTATCTAACCCCACAATTTATAGAAATATAGGATTCACCAAGTGGAATTTATGCTAAGCTCCCCAAGGTGACTTGTTTATAGACTAGTTCAATATAGAAAACTTAAACAAAATTCCACGTGTCACTGTTTCAACTTAGGGTTCTGAAAGTCGCACCAGCGAAACTAAATTCTATTTCCTTTCTAGAAAATTTTACGCATTTTGTTTTGGAGCTTCCTATCTTGAGATATAACATTTTTCCCTAGGTCACATGTTTATACTAAATTCCGGAAGATGATTTAACCTTGTTTTGCATGGATCATATCTTAGAAAGTATAGTGAATATGAGTTTGAAACTCACACATAAGTTACATCAACATTTAATATTCGGCATGTTCGATTTTCATATGCTAATCCTTAACCAAAAGCAGGTTATAGAGAAAATTCCCATGACTATATTTTTCCTTCTAGGGTTTCAAGCATGAAGCCCTAGTATTCGACAGTTGCAGTTGTAGCAGTGTTACGACTGTACAATGGATTCTTTCAAGAAAGATATGATACCATGTTGAAATTTTAATGGTTATGCAATATATTTAATCATTTATCATCATAACATCATAACCATAAGAAATAGGATCACTGAAAGAAAGACAAGCACAACAACACAAAAAGACCACAAATATTTTTATCTGGGAGACCACAAGGGAGAAAACCCAACAACTTATTTAGTATAGATTCCATCACCAAGTGAAATTCCAACCAAAATAAGATAAACCCAAATAAAATAGAATCTATCTCTTCTCTTCAACAAGATTCTTCTCTATCTCTCTTGCGCACTTTCTTGAGTGAGAAGTGTCCAAATGAGAGGATCTCCCTCTCCATTTATATTGATCAAGTGAGTGACCTTTTTACCTAACTGGGCTGACCTGTTGCTCTAAACAGGGCTGACTTGTTTAGGGAGACTCAAAATAACATTTATATATATTTATTTTGGGTACTATTGACCAGACTTACAACGGAAGGGTTACATTGATTCTTACAAATACTTTTACATGACCAAGTACATCAATAACATCTCCTGAAGGAGGTACACCAATAATACAATAAAAGTACAATATGAATATATTCCGAAGTTACATTCTTCAACACTTTATAACAATTTTTATCTCTAAAATTGATATCAAGCTCAACACAACATCTCATAATTTGACTAACTAATAGTAGATTAAGCTCCATAGCTAGCACATAGTGCGCATTAGGGAAAATAAACATGTTCACTCCAAAGGAATTTTGCAAATTTCCTTTGCTAATAACTGTTCTCTTTACCACCACTAAAAATCACTAAATATTTAGAAATACTATGAGTGTACTCCATGAAATAGCCCTATCTATTAGTGAAATGGTGAGATGTACCTGAGTTGATGTACCAAGCAGATGACATGTGGTTATCTATTGGTTACTTAGCCATGAATGCATAGAAGGTTGAATCCTTCTCCTCTATATGTTTTGAGACATGAGACTTCTATTGAGGCCCACCCTGATTGGTTTTCTCTTTTCCAACCTTTCTTTGTAGAATTTATTCAACTTGCCATAATAGTAACAAGTGATTCTATTCTTACTCCTTGTGGCATATTCTTCACTACCCTAACCATTCTTCTTTTCGCATTTACCTTTACCCTTGAAAGTGGCAGCAAAGACTTGTTTCTAAACCCTCTATCTCACTACGGCTATCGCATTGTTTATTCCATATAAGTTTGTTGTAAGAGATTATTGCAAAGCTCATCAAACTTCATGTTAACTCCAATAGAGGTGATGTTCGAATTATCAATAATTTTTTTAGAATCATGTGGTGATGTTTTCAATGTGATTACCGCTATGTCTTCTTTTTCCATCTTGCACTCAATGGACACTGGTTGTTCTCGAATATCCTTGATCTTGAGTAGGGGCTCATGTAATGAGGCACTTTCATCCATTGTGATCAAGAACAAGATGTTCTTCGAGAAGAAGGATTGTCCCTTGTTCGACATCACATGTAGATATTTCAATTACTTCCACATTGTTGCAACACTCTTCTATGTTTTAACTTCAAGAAGCATAACATCTATCATAGACAACTTAGTAACCTTATTACTTCTATGCTTTTCTCATCAAACTTGTCTTGGTCTCTACCCACAACTTTGGGATGGGTATCCTTACCAAAGATAATGCCATCCAAACACCTATACTAAAAATGACGAACATGTGTTTCTTTCACATATTGTAGTTCTTGCCAGAAAACCTCTTGCTATCTTCCAACACAATGTTGGTTAAAGAGGCCCAGTTATAAGTCACAAATGTAAAAAAAATATACTGAAACATAGTAAAACACTGAAAATACTTAGCAAGCCCTTGGATATAGGCTCTAAACCACTGTAGCAGCCATGTATCATTGATAAACATGGAAGTTAATGATAAATTTTTCCAATCAATACATTTGCCGCTGGATTCGATCTCTTTCCGTTTCCCAATCAATACAAAAATGTTTGGGCACGATATCTCAATTCTTTTTAGCTTTGTATTTAATATTTGGTGTTGTCGAATTTTGGTAGAGCAAACGGTCGAGAGGGGTTTTTGTTTGCTTGGCGGCTCAAGATCAAAATTCGCTGCTCCTGGAAGGCGACATTTAAATCCAACCATGCTAAGGGTTGGTGCGACCAGGCCGGGTGCGATCCCCGGGTAATTTTGATGGCTTAGATGCCCCTGGATCGTGGTTTCTCAGACCAAATGTTCACCCAACAAGTCATAGAGCACTTAACCAACAAAAAAAAAGATTCAGTGTTCAGTCAGCAAAGATTTGAAAGAGTTTTCAAAATAGCACTAATAGGTTTTAATGAAACGTCGATCCATGTCTTATTTCATAATTAGATTTTTCTTAAGTTGGGGGACTTTAAGGTCAAAGTATTAATTATAAATGTTTACTTATTTTATTTTTATGATTTTTTTTATATTTTTTTCATACAAGTTAAATGAAAATTTATGCAATTTCGAAAAGTGATTTAAATATAAATCTATGCAAATTTGGAAAGTAAAGACCACGAGTATTTTTGTGATCAAAATGTTTTGAAATTTAATATTTGTGAAAAAACAAAACAAAATAATAGACATGGCATATGAATATGCACCTTGTTGCACCCTAATGCATAACTCATAACTCAGTGAGAGCTGTGTAGACCTTAATTGTATATGTCCAACTAGTTTAATTTAATTTACTTTGCTTTTGCATTCCATCAATTATGATTCTTACACAATAGTATACTGACTTTGATCTTGTGAAAGTGCTCTGAAGATGGCCTTTCATCTTATATTGAGGGGAAATTAATTTGAAGCTTTCATATTTATGTACATTTACTTAACAATTCAACCTTTAGAATGGAAATATACATAACAAAAACTTACCCTTATCAAAAGTGTAATGTCCCAAATTTTTCATTGGGTCACAATGGCCAAATCACATTTTCCATATTCATGAAAGTTGTCAAAGGGATGCTAAAAGTCAAATAATTGCCAAGGAGGAAAATCACTAATTTCCTAGGTTGGGGGTGGAAGCTTTGAGATTTGGAATAAGGGGGATAATAAATGATGTTTAGACATTAGAAGAGGATAAGTATTTAATAATGTAGCTTATTAAATAAATACAAGAGAATTGAAATGGCTATGGAGAATGGAGGCACATAGAGACTATGGGGCCCACTCAAGCTAGAATTCCTATGTTAAATGGCATCCTCCTCTTGTAATTTTGAATCTATGGGAATCCTAATGTTTTGGGATGGATTATAAGGTTAATATACTTGTCCATATACTTCATAGGTCGAATTTGAGAAGAATTGTAACTTACATGGGAGAGGAAGAGCCAAATGGGAGTTTCATGGACACTTGGCTAGATTCCCCTTACATTTATGACATCTATGACAGCAATGATGGAGATTCTATGACAGTTATGACACAAGTAAAATCTGAAGGCTGACATATTGACATGTCAGGACTGAATAGAGCATCTTAGAGATCGAATTTTGGAGTTGGAGAAGGCCAAGAGGCTCCTACTCAAATTTGGGAGAAGAGGGAAGGTGAAGAGAGAAGCCACATGGCATAGCATGAGAAGCCACACCAATTCGACTTGGATTTGGTTTATGGATGGATTTGGAACCTTAGAAGACCAATAATGTTTATAAAATACAAGGATCAACCATGAGAAGAAGCTTTTTCTCATTTGTAAAATTGTCATTAGTGAATTGTGAGAGCTAGTGGATGACTAGTTTTCTTGCTTAAGCCAATTTCGAGGGTGAAAGATTCACATCCTAGTTGGTGTTTGGAAAGGCCACTCAGGTCTTTCATGGATCTTTAATGGAGTATTATTTGTAGGTGAAAGCTACATGAAGTTCATGGACATCTCAATATCAGCTTGTTCTTCCATTCATCTCAAGTTTTCTCACCATATTTCAACTCTATGGAGTGAGGTGCACTTGGTGAGCTATTCATATCTTTGAGGGATTTTATCTTGATAATAGCCTTGGGAATTCAATTGATTCTGCATATGAGTCTCTAATAATGTATTATACACATACCCTGCTTCAATTTGATAATTTGAGTGAGTTTATGTACATTTGGGAAGCCATTCTGACAATTACCCAGGAGGGATTTGAGCCCCAAAATTGCTAGTGATTCATCTATCTTATTCAGAATTTGATATAGACTTTCAGAACTGATTGGAGGACCATAATACATCCCTGAGCATAATAATTAAGCTATTATATCATTCATAAACCTTCTATGAATATTTGGGAGAAATTGGGCTGATTTGGAGACCAAGACACTAAAACTAGTCAAGAGCCAAAATTGTGAAAAATTTGGAAACTTGGGCATTTTGATAAAATTCCAAAAAAGGGACATTACAGTGGTATCAGAGCAGGATCTTGGCACCTGATTTGGTCTGATATTTATGAGTACAATAATTCAGGTACCACCATTATATATTCAAACCCAAAAGTGATTTTGTTGAAGAGGGAAAAAAAAGTAGGAGAAGAAGGCAATTTTTTTGGAAACTATGACTAGGGACGAAAAGGGAACCTCATATGATGGTAAGGAGATAATAAAAATAATGGAACCTATCCTTGAATACATGAACAATAATATTATTAAAGGATTCGAATTTTTTACTATCCAAAGTTGGGAAAAATATATTGATTTTAAGAAGACCAAGGGGAAAAATGCATCAACTTGCTTGAAGGAGCAAAAGGAGGAGACCCATGAACCACCTAGTTCTGAAAGAGGTGGAGTAAAAGAAGTATTACATGAAGATGATAAAAATTCACTCCCAGGTGAATCTGAAAAATATGAAGAGACATCACGTGAGTATGATGAAATTTTTATCGAAAATACTGAAGATAATTTTGAGACACATGCTACCTTGGAAATGAAACAAAGAAAATCTAATGATGGATGCTTGAACTATGAAGGAGTACCTACTGATGGGTGATCACAACTCTATGTTGGTGACATAGAGATCACTTTTAAAAGTGTTTCTACAAGCCAAAATTCCATTAAACATGAAAATGAAGACCTTGTAGTAGTTGAAGAAGAAACAAGATCAACTTCCCCATCACCACTTGAGCTTCATGAAGTTGGTCCAAACAAGAAGGAAGAATATGAGGAGGTTCATTTGCAAGAGACTCATTTTCTTGAAGGGTCCTTAAAGATGAATGAAAAGAATATCCAAGATTCCCTTAGCATACTCCATGACACTCAAGCATTGGTATCAAATTCTTGTTGGAGAGCTACTTCCTTGGAGGAGCCATCTTTCTTTGAAGACATGGAGAATATTCAAAGAGCAATGTGCAACATCAAAGGTAATTTCATGTCTTTGTATTTTGATAGAAAAAGTGTCATTGAGATTAGTGAATGGTCACATGAATCCTACTTGAAGAATAATGAAGTTATTCATAAGCTCACAATTCAAAATGAGCAACTTCTTGAAAAGTTGCAAGACACTTGTTTTTCCTCCTATGTTTCAGATTGTCAAATGGTAGATTGTTTGGAGGATTCTCATGACATGGTGGATCATGAGAAATTTGGAAATTTTAATGTACTTGATGTGTTTGAAGATGAACTTGAAGAGATACAAACACTTGATGTGGTGGAAGAGGAATGTGAATTGTCTCTTGATGAAGGGTATGTAATTTTTAAATAAGAGCATGATTCATCTACATTGGAACCAATATATGACAAAGGTTTCACACTCTTGAAGGAGTTGCATAATATTACCCCTATGGATCCTTCACATTATGACAATTTTTCACTTACTGATCATTTGGGTGAGTTTGTTCTTTCTCCTACATCCTACACTTCTAAATTTTGCAGCAGTCATCCTAATGAAGTATGGGTGAAAGGTTTCTTTTTTATGGTGCCACATGAAAAGCATGGACATTCTATTTCTCCTTTTGATGATGGAATTATTAGAGCGCCATATTATTTACATTTTCAGCAGCATCCTTATTTACATTATGATTATACACATCTACATGGGTGCACCTATGATGTTCACTTGAGTCACTTGGAGACTCATGATTTTCCTTGCTCCTTTCCTAGTCTATTTGAAGTTGGAGGAACTTCATCCCACACTTAGGTGAAGAGTTATATGATTGAAGAACATTATTATTGGCATAAACATCCTCTGATGTTACATGATGATATACATATTCATGAGTGTATTGATGAGACTTCTTTGAGCCACTTGAAGTCTTCATGTTTTCCTTGCTCCTTATTTTGTTCATATTTTGGTGGAGGGTTTTGGTGGAGGGTCTCCATTCACTTATTGGATAAAAGAACACGTGGATGATTATATTTATGCACATTACATATAATTTGGAGCACATTCTTATTCACATTTGCAGCAGCATTACTTATTACTTTATGGTGATGCACATCTACATGGATGCACCTATGATATGCATTTGAGTCACTTGAAGACTCATGGTTTTTATTGCTCAACACTTGGTTCATTTGATGTTGGAGGAAATTAATCCAACACTAGGGTGAATAGACTTATGATAGGAGAACATTTTTGTTATCAGCCACATACATTGTTATATATTTATGATTCACTCATTCATGGATGTATGGCTAAGACTTATTTGAGTCATTTGAATTCTCCTTGTTTCTGTTTCTCACTATTTGGTTCAAATTTGAGTGGAGATTCTTCATTCACTTCTTGGATGAAAGAATACATGGCTGAATATTTTGATGCATATCACTTCCTTTTGGAGCAGCATTATAGGACATGGCATACTCACCTATCTCATTGGATCAGATTTGATTGGTCACTTGAAGCATGTATGTACTTGGCAAATGGTAGTCTACTCACTCGGAGGTATAAGCACTTTCATGATTTATTGGTGAGGCACCTCCTTGATGTACATTATTATTATGTTGTTATATACTTTGATGATATATATTATGCACTCATGATGTTTGGAAAAATGCATACAAGAAAACAGGATCCAGGAATTCTCTTTCCAAATGGTATGGGTTGGAGAGCACTCTTAATTGTTGGAGTGCAATGCAAGCAATGGGACCCTGGGATAGTTTTTAGTCCCATTGATTTCAAATTATTTGGGAAACAAGAAGTATGGGAGATGGATTCCCCACTTAATAAGGTGATGTTAATTAGAGTACTGCAGCAGCAAGCATGGTGGTTTCTCTCTGAAATCTTCATGGAATCTCAAAGACTCAAGGTGGGCAGTTCAGTGGCAACTTCAAATAATCATACAAAAAGCAGGTTCTTCAACAACCATCTTTGAAATTGCTTAAGGACAAGCAATATTGGGAAGGGAGCTGTTTGTGCTAGAAATTATTCCCAGACTATGGAAGAACAAGCCAATACAATCTCAAAAAATCGCAATAAAGTAAAATAGGGTTTTATAAGGTTTTGGTTGAACATTTTGAAGACAAGAAGGAAAACTTTCATAAGACCAAAGAAAACACTAAATCATGATCATTTAAATGACTGAGATGCATAACATATAAACCATAATCCAACAGAGTAAACATAGTACTGAATTTCACCCATGGTTAGCAAGCATTTCAAGCATAAAAACATTAAATAGGAAATGAATATACCAACTAAGTAATTAACAAAAATTAGAAATGAAACCAGTCAATAATATGAAGGGCATATAGTGCATATATTTCATAGTTCAGTCATCAAAAACACATAAGAATGTTTTACTTAGCTCATAAACACGGCCTGATAGCCTCTCCTTGCCAACAAAAAATCGAACCCTTTGTCTTCTTTTAGACTTACATTTATCCTATTCCTTCAAAATCAGTTGAATAACTGAACTCTAACTGCTTTTAAACTATCTATCGAATAGTTCAATCTAAACTATCATTATACAAAAATAAAATGACTTTCCAAACTTAACTAATAATTGACTCTCTTAAGTAACTTTACAAGTCTTTAGCTGCTTCAGCTAGTAAAGCAATCCCCTCTAAAGCCTGTGCTTTCCTTCTAGCTTTCAAATGATCTACCTCCAAGTATGCAACCCTCCTTGTTAGCTCCTCGTTCTGCTGAGTCAACACCTGGATAGTCTGCTTTAGTTGTGTGAACTGATTCTCTATTTGCCTTTTCCTTTTAAGAGCTTCCCTAGAAACTGCAATTAATTCCTGGTAATGACTATTAACCTCTTCCAAGTCTTCTCTAATTCTCCTCTTTGCAGTAACTAATCCATCATTTGTTTCATGCATATATTCAACTTTATATTTGTATTGCTTAATGCTTCTTTGCAGGTTTTTCTTTTCAGAATCAATACATTTGTATCCTGATATTGTTTGCATCCCTTCTAGTGTCCATGGGATTTTCAGTTTCTTATAGATTTCTTCATCCTCCTTCATAAGATCTGTGGAGGTCATAGGAATCTCTAGATGTTCTTCAGTTTTAGTATTGCAGTGAACTTATTCTTCAACTATCTCTATTTTCTCTAGACAAGAACTCTTTACCTCATTTTGCTGTTGTTCTTGAATCATTTGATTTCGAATCTCTAGGAAAATATCAGAAATCTTAGTATCAGTGAAGATAGATTTATCTTTTGATACTATTGATTTTTTACCTTTCATAATTTCTTTATTGTCATTTTCACTATCATCCAATTTCTCTTGAGATGATGAATCTTTTATTACTGTAACATTTTCTTTAGCCAATTTGGGATTCAGTAGCTTCTTCATGTTTAACCTAAGTTTGTTCTTTGGCCTTGTCTTAAGTCTCCAGACTACTCCAACCTCTCCCAACATCTTTAGAACCTTTCCTTGATGAGTTATTGAGGAAAATTCAATAACCTTCATTCTTTTATTTTTGGACACTGTTTCCTCATCACAATGAGTGTGAATTTCTTGCTTAACACAAACCTTAGCTTCATTAGTAACTAGAACTCTAGCCTCATCAGACAAGTATTTTTCATCCTCTTCTGACAATACTGTAATGGGGCTTTGCTTCTGTTCCTTAACCTCCTCCATTACATCTTGATCTGGTTCTGCAGGTAAAACTTCTTCAACTGGCTCAGCTTCCTTCATCTCTGACTAAAGAACTTTGCTTTCCTCAACATTAACTCACTGTCCAAGCTCAATATTTTCATTTTCCTAATTCGAAGCTTCTCCTGGTTTATAAGTTTCTTCATCTTTTACTATAACCTTTTTTCTAAGCTTCTTAATCAGAGTTTGACCCTTATCTACCTGTCTTTTTTGAGATTGTTCCTCCTGCTTAGTCTTGAAACCTAACCAAAATAAGAAATGCTCCCATGTCTTTTCTCTTTTCTGCAATACAGTACTTATGATGAGTTTTATGAGCCCATGGTGAAAAACTAATTTTTTGTATGGTCCTGGTGTTCTCCCACCCTACATGACATCTTCTGTAAGCTTTTCAAAAAGAAGAAAGGAAGATTCATTTTAGATTCATGACTGAAATGTTGAAGGAATCTAAAATGATATTTGAACACAAAGGCAAATCTACCCTCACAGGTGACATAACTTTGCAAGATTTTAATAGGCTCAATCCACTCAGGTTTAAAGTTTTGAATGGGAACACCTTTTCCCCAGTCTGCTACTACACTAGGAAGCATATATCTTTGAGCATCAAAGGTGAAGGGTACCTTTTTGAACCAGAACTCTCCTTCATCCAGAATCCCTGTTGCTTCTGCTAGTAACTCCCTGGTTAGTTTGAACTTCAAAGTGTCAAAAGACACTGCATCCTTGTCTAAACCCTGAGAAAACTTGTAAGAAACCTCTGCATGATAACCTTCAATCTTCTTGAAGAACACTAACCATCCTGCTTCTACAAACAACTGTGTGGAATCTGGAAATTTTTTCACCCAACTTAAGTCTGAGGGTTCTGTCCTATTGGTCTTTCCACTCTTTTTCATTGTCAAACAACTTCCATAAATACCACACTCTGATCATGTTTTAAACTATTACAACAACTAATCTAGTTGCTGGAATCCTATTCTTCTGTCTATCAGGTGTTGAACTGCATGCATCCAATCTTCTCTGGCCATTTTGACCACTCCAGAAAGATGCTCCTGAAAGCGCTAAATTTCGCTCTAATTCAAAATTCCGCTTTCTAAGAACTAATTTTCCTCCACAATCTCCACCTTCTCTTCATGCACTTCAGGAAAAGACATGATTTGAAACACCTTTGTTTCATTATGATCTGCCATCATTATTTCATCAGTTCTGCAAGAAACCTCCATGATTCACCTTCATGATTATATTCCACTTTCCAAAGTGATTGACATTTGAATGTTCCCGATGTAACAACGTCTCCCATCACTAACAATTAATCCTTCTCAGCATCGGCGATCAGAGGTTCAAGACCAAACGAATCAACACTTCCCATTTCTAACCCGTCGACGATCGAAGGCAGTAATATCTAATCCATCGGAACCTCAAGCCACTATGCTACCACAGTGTCGGCGTTTTAGACCATTAGCTTTTCGCAACGTTGAAAGATGATTTTAAAATTGCACGGCACTTTGACCATAGGTTTCGCGATCGACGATCGAAAGCTTTATCAAATTCCTCGTCGGCGCCTTAAACCATTTTGACACCACAGTGTCAGCACTTTAAACCATTGTGTTGCCGGCGTATTAGACCATTGAACCTCCGCAACGTTGAAAAATGATTTTAAATTTGCTTGACACTTTAGACCATTGGCTTCATGATCGAAGATCAGAAGCGTTATGAAATATCTCATCAGTGCCTTAAAGAACTATGCCTCTGCAACATTGAAAGAGGATTTTTTAACTTTGCGTGACTTTCTTGTAGCGGCTCTGTGTAAATTTTTCTGGCTTACGCTATAAGAAAATTCAGGTTAATGATTTTCAAAAATTATGCTAATGATAAGGGTTTAAACTTGGTTTAGGAGTCTCAATTAAACTTTTATGCTATTTTTCAAACTTTTTAATCCATATAAGCCTTATATAAGCCCTTTGATCATGAAAACAAACCAAAACTTGTAAACATAGGCTAAGAAATCAAATAACATAAAAGCTAAAGGGAAAAAATTCAAACTATGTCAATCAACAAAATTTTCTAAGAATAAAAACCAAGCTTCAATACATAAATAAAAGCATTAAAAGATAGAAAACAAAAACATGACCTAACATCTGGCTCTTGCTGTGGGATAATGTCCTCCCTGTGAGGCTTCAAGAACTTGTAGACCAATGCCTTTTGTGCTACTACTTATTGGTCTACAAAATTTCCATTGGGTTATGGAGTCTTTATTCTGTTATTCACACCGGTATATACAATGAAAGTCCAGTATCCATCTTCAAAAACTGTAAAAATGCTTGATGAATCATCCATTAACTAGATTAGACAACTCCTCACCTTCTAAGGTCTGTAGAACAAAAGTATTGTTGTCCAAAAAATTTGATACTATGAAAGGACCAAACCAAAGGTTATCAAACTTGCCATACTTTCCTTTTTACTCCTTCATAGCATCCCATCTCAAAACCATATCACCCACTGAAAAAGTATTATCTTTGATTTTCCTATCAAATATTTATTTGAGCTTCAACCTATATAATTGAGCCTTTTCTTCCACTTTTTCTCGTTTCTGTTGTAGCTCTATCATAGCATAAATTCTTCTTTGCATATCATCAGGTTCTTCCTGACAATCCTGAGAAAACTTCATCACTGGGATTCCCAACTAAACAGTAAAAACTACATCTATACCATATACTAATTAGAGAGGAGAAGTTCCAATTGCTTGCTTAACTGTTATTCTATCTTCCCATAATGCATGCTTTAGCATAGAATCCGATGATCTTTTATTATGCTTCAGCAACTTCCTGATACTTTGAATGATATTTTTATTAGATGACTCGGCTAAACCATTCCCTTGAGGATAATAAGGAGTTGAGTGTTTCAATAGGATACCATTCTTTTCACAAAATGGCCCCATAGCCTTAGATTTAAAGGCTTTAGCATTATCAGTCAATATTTAATCTACTGAGAATATTTTCTTCAATAAAATCTATGATCACCTTATATGTGGCATTCCTTGTGGGAATAGCTTCTACCCACTTAGTAAAGAAATCTATTGCAGTCAAAATCCACTTATGATGCCCTGAGGAAGATGGATTTATCTCCCCTATGAAGTCCAAACCCCACTACTAAAAAGGGGCATTAACTACAATTGGTTTTAAAGGTAATGACAACAACTTTTGTTTACCAGCAAATTTTTGACAAGGGATACATGCTCTTACCTACTGATATACATCTGAAAATAAAGAGGGCCAATAGTATCTAGCTCTTAGAATTTTGTATGATGTTGCCTTCCAATATTTATGACCTCCACAAGCACCTTCATGAGATTCAGAAATTACTCCTTCAATTTCAGCTTTATCTAAACATCTGAGTAGGATACCCCTTGGATCCTTCCAAAAGAGTTGCTGCTCTACCAAACAATATTTAGTGGTTTTCAACTTCAAAGACCTAGCAGCTTTCTTGTCTAAGTGTTCTGGACATTGCAAGTACAAAATAAAATATACAATATTTGCATACCATGTAGATGCTGAATAGAAATCCATAATCTTCTCTTTCTCCAGCTCTGCTTGACTTTCTTCCTGTGATGGTTGTTCCGCCATCAGATGTAGCCCTAAAGCTTGGAAATTTGAATCAGCTAGTAGTTTAGCTAGACCTTGTCCCTTTACTAGATTTGTAGGTCTGATATCCACATCATATTCCATAATTTTGGCAATCCACTTTCCTCTTTTTCCCTCATTGTTAGGATGAGTCAAAACATCTTTTATGGCAGCATTAGGCACATAAGCAATAACTTTGGAATGCAAAACATAAATTCTGAATAATTTCAAAGCTTTTACCAAAGAATAAGCCTATTTCTCTAAAATGTTGTATTTTAGCTCCAAATCTCTAAGAGTTTTGCTAAAAAATGCAATAGGTTGTTCAAGACCATCCTTATTCTTCTGTAATAAAACAACAGCAAATGTATCTTCAGATGCAAAAGAAAAGGTTAGAAATTCTTTTGTAAAATATGGACTTACTAACACTAGAGCTTTAGTAAGAGCCATCTTAATTTTTTCGAATGAATTCTTTGCCTCTACAGTCCACTTGACTTCCTGATCCTTCTTCAGCATGGCTGTAATCTGTTTGATAGTCTCAGCAAAATTTGGTATAAACCAACGCAGAAAATTGATTTTACAAATGAAAGATTGTACATCCTTCTTGTTCCTTGGTAAACTTATTTTTAGTATTGCTTTCACCCTCTCCAGATCAATCCTTATGCCATCAGCTGAAACTAAATGACCCAATAATTTACCTTCTTGTACAACAAAATGTGATTTCTTTGGATTAAGAGATAAGCCATATTTTCTGCATTTCAAAAAAGTTTGTTTCAAGTGTTTTAGATGTTCATCATCTGATTGTGAAAAGACTGTAATATCATCTAACTAAATCACTACAAACTTATCTCTTTCCCCCACAAAGGCTATGTCCATAGCTCTTTGAAAATTTGCTCCAGCATTCATTAATCCAAAAGGAATTTTATCATACATGAAAGTTCCCCAGGGAGTAGTAAAAGTTGTTTTTTCTTTGTCATCAGGATGCATAACAATTTGATTATATCCTAAAAAACCATCAACCATAGAAATTCTTTGTGCCCCAACCACCTTCTGCAATATTTGTTCTATTTTTGGCAAAAGGTAATTATCCTTCAATGAAGACCTATTTAGATTTCTAAAATCAACACATAGTCTGATTTCTCCATTCTTTTTCCTGACAGGAACTAAACTGGAAACCCATGAGGAATACCTGAGGGGAATAATAATCTTGGCATCTAATAACTTTTTCACCTCTTTTTCGATAACAGGAAACAAAGTTGGATTTATCCTCCTTAATTTCTATCTGAAAGGTTTAACATTTGGTTTTAAAGGCACTTTATGCTGTATAATTCCTGTATCATATGTTTTCAAATCTTCATACAACCAAGCAAAAACATCAATATACTCTTTTAACAACTTAATGTACCTATTCCTCTGTTCTGTTGTGAGTGCTTTCGAAATCTTCACCATTCTTGGATGTTCAGGAGTGTCAATATTATAGTCCACCGCATTTTCTTCTGAAGACTGTACAATAGGTTTTAAAGGTGTATCATCTTTTGAAAATATTCTCTCTAATGGTACCGAACCCTTAGGAATGAAATTACTTTTAAGTTCAATAATCTTATGACCAGCAATCTCATTTTCTGCAATATCTTCAAAATATTCAACCTCATCATCTTCTTCTTGATCAATTAGGGAATTGGAAAACTCACCTGTCAGCTCTAAAAATATTTTAATTTCAATGTCATCTACAAAAACTTTCCACTGCTTTACATTATCAGGCACAGAAGGTCTGTACCTAACCTCAATAGGATACTTTAGCTGTGTTGTTTTGGGAATTCTAAAATGTGTGGCTGTTAGGGACAAAGAATCAGCAGTTTGATTATGGTCCCTAGGAACATAAGTAATGTTAAAAGCCACAAAATAATTTTCTATCATATCCCATACTTCATTATGGTACACTTTTAGCAAATCTTGTTTCACTTGATAGTTGTTCCTCACTTGCTAAACAACCAACTCGGAGTTTGCATATACATAAATCTGCTGAATACCAAGATCTTTTGTAGCTTTCAAACCTAACAACAAAGCTTGATATTTTGCAGTGTTATTGGTGGTAATAAATTCCAATTTATACATTAACCTTACTGTTTCACCACCAGGAGATATTAGAAGAACCCCTACTCCAGCACCTTCCTTACAAGATGATCCATCAAAGTATAATTCCCAAAGTTCATCTTCTTGTTCTCTTGTGCATTTTACTGGCTTTTCTTTTTCAACCTGTAACAAACCAGAAGTATTATCGTCATCACTAAAATGCAACATACAAGTACCCAAATCCTTGTCAACAGCATACAAGGGATGATTTGTAGGGTTCTTGTCATCTATCACAATATAGGCAAATTGTAACTCTCTGTATAACCTTTTGTTTTCTCCTCCAAATACAGGAATAGTGGCATATGTTAAATCCATTTGTAGAATCCCACCAACCTTATTTGCCCAAGATCTGGAGAGGAGCAGTCCAAATTTAGGTGTAATGTCAGTTACTACCACATCCATAATCACACTCTTCATTGGTAGCTGAGCCAAACTAACAACCATATCTTTAATCACTCCTAAACATTTTACAGCCCGTGAATCAAAAGCATACAAATCATGATAGGGTTTTGTTATACTCAAACCTAGAGACTCCATGAAAGCCTTTGGCATTAGGTTGTGTGATGCTCCTGAAACCAAAAGAAAGTTATGTATCATTTGTTCATGAATAGTGAGTGTGATATAAAAAGGAGGTGATGCTCCTGCTTCATTTTCAGTTTTTTCTGCCAACGTTGAACCAATAAATATTTTAGGGCTTTCTTCTTGTAGATTCAATATATCAGAGAGGGGCTGACTGCTTGCTGAACCAATCATTTTCAGAACTGAATTTTTGTAAGAAGAATTCTTCATTAACTCAGTAAAAGGCATAGGGATCTTGATTTTTCCTAATTCGTTTTCCAGGTTAAAATTCCGTATAGTTTTATTTATCTCTTCAACTTCCACATTCTTCTTTTGTTTATCCTGAGTTTGTTTTTTCTCTAACACAGGATCAGACTATTGTTTAGGAGGTACAACTACCTTTTTCTTTGGCTTCTGAACTACTTATTTTGGACCTGACCTCAAATTTAAAGTTTTCTTTGGCTCAGTCTGATATGTATCAGCAGTTACAACAGTCACTTCAAGATTTAAATCATTTTCTATTTCAAACATATCAGCATCATAATATTCTGAGTTTAAAAACTCTTCTTCAGTGACAAAACCCTCAGTTAACTGCTCTCCAAAATAATTCATATCCTAGTCTGTATCCTCAAAGAACACTTCCTCTTCAATTTATTCTTCATCAACAACATTATTCTGAAGTGGGGCTGGTATTCTTTGATCCTCAGTTTCCCTCCTTTCTCGTTGTATATCATTGTTTCTTCTTTCTCTAGGTATGAAACGAGGTGCAAACTGTCTTCTGAATTGGTTTTGATTATTAGTGTTTCTCTCACCTTCTTGAACAGGTTTGTTTGAATTCTTCTCTAGTTCCAACTTGTTTAATTTTGTAGTCGAGATCTTAACTATCTTGGCCATCTCATCAATTTTACTTTCTGTGGAGTGGGATGTTGAAACCCCTGGAGCTGCCTCTTTCTTACCCTTCTTGTCATATATTAGTTGAGCTGTATTTCCCTTCAATCTATTAGAAGCTAATATATTGGACTCCACTTCTAATGCTGCATCCTACATGTTCAATAAAGTAACAGGTCTTCTTTCTCTTAGAAGTAGGAAAAATTCGCGATCAAAAGCATTGGCATATGTGAGTTTTGCAGATGTTTTTGAAGGTTTTATCTCTGCAGAAATTCTGTCATACATTTTATTGAATCTCTTCGAAAAATCAGCTATGGTTTCATCCTTCTTTCTCCTAAGGGCTCCAAACTCAGTTATATAATATGTATGATCCTTGGTGTCACCCCATTGTCTCATGAAAAGATCTTGAAGCTCTTCTATGATAGTGATATAATTTGCAGGCAACTCCCTGAACCATTTTATGACATCTCCATCAAGACTCTGTACAAACATCCTCATCCATACATCCTTGGACTCAATATTCTGATTATCAGCATAGTTGAGAAAAGCTTCTCAATGCTCCTCAGGTGTGGTTTCACCTTGTCCATTAAACCTAGGCAGGTATTTATGGTAATCTCCTCCAGGAAGTGCATTCAAAGGCTGAGGCAAAACTAAAGGTGCATACCTAGCTGTAACCATTTGGTCCATCTTATCTAATGGTTGATTATGGGCTGCCATCTTTAAGTTGAGTGGTTTTGGTGATGGAAAGACTTGACTGGAACTTGGCTGAAATGGAGTTTTACCAACTTTGAGATGAAATCGAGGAATTTTTCCAGGAGATGTTGTCTTTGCTTTCTTGAAGGATAGAGAATCAGTGAAAACTTGAAAATTAATGACAGGAATTATAGGTTTTAACCAAGGTGAATTTTGTTCTTCTCCCTTCAAAACAGATAAAGGTGATGAAATATCTAACTGATCAGGGTTACATAGGGCTGGTGATGATGAGACCTTCTGATCTTCCTAGCTGTTTTCAATATCCGTTCTGGGTCTGAAACACCCAGCTGTAAAAATGAACTAGGTATGTTTCTTGTTCCAACTCCCTTAGTAGCCACTACGAAAAACTGGTGAAAAGTAGTCTTTAAGATTTGCTGGTTTAAGTTCACCTCTCAAAACCAGTGAAATGATAAGTATCCCAGGAAAAATAGGTTTTCAACTTCGTTCCCCGTCAGCGGCGCCAAAGATGTTTGTGCAAGAAATTGTTCCTAGGATACAAAAGAATTAGCCAACACAATCTCAAAAAATCACAATAAACTAAAATAGGGTTTTATAAGGTTTTGGTTGAACAGTTTGAAGACAAGAGGGAAAACATTCATAAGACCAAAGAAAACACTAAATCATGAGCATTTAAATGACTGAGATGCATAACATATAAACCATAATCCAACAGAGTAAACACAGTACTGAATTTCACCCACAATTAGCAAGCATTTCAAGCATAAAAACATTAAACAAGAAATGAATATACCAACTGAGTAATTAACACAAATTAGAAATGAAATCAATCAATAATATGAAGGGCATATAGTCACGGGGGCGTCGCCAAGGGACGAATATGATAGCACGTTCGTTCATATTGGGGGGTTAAAAATTAAAAAAATTCAAACCAATATATTGATGTTATATTTAGGGTAAAAGGGATTATATTATATAATATATAAATATCCAATATCGTGGGGGATTTTTTATTGCAAACAATCCCCAAATGAGCCATATGCATAGGGTTTTCCATGGGAGGGAGCAGTGCCATAAGCACAGGGTTTTCCACAGGTTTTCGTGGAGGGAGCATGGAGGAGATTTTCGTAGTGGAAGTTTTGAAGAAGATTTCCGCATTGTTTGGTGGTTTTCGTTGGTTTTTCGCAGTGTTTGATGCCGTTTTTACAAGGGCTTCCTTTCTCCTATCTCGTCGGCTCTGTGATTTTGTACTCTTCCATCTATATTGACCTGAATAATGTCAGCGAGATCTATTGGTGCAACACATGCCCTTGCTTATGGGCTTATGGGTAACCTGACTATTCCAGCAACAGCAAGTAGCATAGTTCCAACAATTTCTTACTTTGATCCCTAAGTTTCATAGGTAGCAGATTCTATCTAGTAGGAGTGTGCAGTGGGCTTTTTTATGCAAATGGTTTTCGCAACTTGGATTTCCAGGTGACCGAGCAGGAACTGGAGGATGAGTTCAGAGTATATGGTGCTTCATGTAGGTGAGTTTATCATTTCAACACCATGCTTGTCATTTAAACTGCTTTGAATCCACTTTGGATCATGGTTTTAGTTATCTTTCCAATTAAGTGGGTTTTGCTGAGCACTTAGGGTTTTTGTTTTTCCATTTGGTTGTTTTTGGCCAAAGTTGTTTGTCTGTACTTTGACTTCCGTGCAGTGTGTAATGCTTGCAATGAAACATCTCTATAGAACCCATGTCGTCTCATCCTGTGTTCCCCTAAGCTCAATATGGGTTTCTACAAAATATTTCAATCTATGAATTTCTAGCAGCACAACTATCCCTAAATCTAGCTTGTCCTTGCGTCAATGCAAGTTCGTATAGCTTTTGGGCTTCCTTAACAAGCCAATATTTAATATTTTGATAAAACACTTCACTAAAATTTCCCTTCTCTATAGGTCTTTCAACACGATATGGAAGGACCTATCGTGATATGGCAATTAATAATTGTAGAAGAAAAACTCTAAGAGCATAAAGACTAGATTTTTTTTCAAGTGTCCCAGTCCTATGATACTTTGGAATCTGGATCAATATAGAAAAATGTTCGTGCGATTAATGTGTGTCTACACCATGTAATGCTTCATGCGAGAATTGGGGGGACAAGTTTGGCTAGACCCACACCACCAAATTTGCTTGCAAAGCCTTTATCCAGCAAGATATTAGCTGGTGGAATCTGGATCGATGTAGAAAAATGTTCGTGCGATTGATGTGTGTCTACACCATGTAATGCTTCATGTGAGAATTGGGGGGACAAGTTTGGCTAGACCCACACCACCAAATTTGCTTGCAAAGCCTTTATCCAACAAGATATTAGCTGGTTTTAGGTCTTCATGAGCAAGATATTAGCTGGTTTTAGGTCTTCATGAACTAAGGGATCAAGCTTGGAAGGGTGTAAGAAGAACAATCCATAGGCCACTTCCCAAGCAATTCTAAAGTGCACAAAAACAAACCCTGAAAGAGGTGGTGTGGCTCCCATTTGAAAAAACCGATCCTCTAGATTGCCATCTACCATGTATTCATACACTAAACATACTTGATCAACACAAGATCCAAGTAGCAAAATGAAAATCTACACACATAATGAGCAATTATGATGATTTTTATGCCAAGTATACTACTTTCAAATATAGATTCTCCTTGAAGTTGTTTAAAATAGATCTTGTGGAGAAGTTTAGTGGCTAGCTTTTTTCCCAACCAATTTCCCCTATTAATTTTACATGGAATTTTTAATATGTCCATAAAATAGATACATCAAAATCGTATGGCCTAGAAAAAACATCAGACTTTGTAGATTACATGTTTACAAAATAGTATTTGGCCCTTTGTTATATATTTTTAGAATAATGAGGGTTTGCTTGGCATTATATTCCATTGGAATTTCTACTTAGAGAGGGTACATGGAAACTTTGAAACATGCAATGTATATCTCCCTATGCAGGTAACTACTCATAACATATATTCTGCAATACCATCACTTGCAATGGTTTTGTATATCCGAAAAGATACTTAAAAGATAACCTGCACATGAAGCTATATATTTTTATGCAAGTATCATTGTTAAATTTATGATGGAAAAATATAACCTGTAGATGAAGTTATATCACTTTATTATAGTTTCGTCCTCTCTCTCCTAGTGATTTTCCTCTACCTTATTCTGCTCATCATCACATTCTGAAAAGTCCAGAAATCTTACTGTTAGAACTTAAGATACCGAAGAATCCTATAGTTTCAAGACTGTTAGAACTTAAGATATTATTAGTTCTCAAATGGAATTCATTTAACACAAGCATTATCTGATGCCATATTTTCTCCATTATTATCATTGGCACTTGCTATGCCTCCTTTATTCAAGCCTTCTACAATTTTCTTGGTTTCATCTTCAGCTTCAATTCTTGTCCATTTTACCAAATGCAAATGTTCATTAAAGTTAAGTTTCCTTGCTTTGATCTGTGTCCTTTTCTTTTGATGGTCTGCTCCAAATAATAATTCAAGATAATTTTCTTCTTCCGTGCAAATATTTATCTTTATTTGATTATCTGATCTCTCTGGTAGATTGGTAGAGTTGATAACCCTGAATTATGTTTCTTCAAGAGATTTCTTTTCTTCTTTAGAATGGAATTCTGATGCAAAGAAGTGTTTGGAACTACCCTAACTTCATTCTCTTTAGTCACAAATGTAGAAAGCACATGATATTTGACATTAGGAACATAATTTTCATGAATATTTTCAAAATCTTTTTCACCCTTCAAATTTTCTTTACAGTTTGAAACCTGAATGCTCTCTTCAGTGTTTCCATGTTTAAAAGATTCAAAACTGCTGACAATTTTAACTATCACTATTTTTCTATGATCTAGGAACTCTCTTTCAGGCACTAATCGAGAACCTATAATTTCTTTTTCGATGCTTTGCCTTTTCTGACCAAACTGCTTTTCACTCATGGTCTACTCTAAAATAATGCCTGTATATGGTGATTGTATCCTAATTTTTTCAATAGAGGAAACTCCATGGAGTAAATCAATGCCAACAGAGTCAGTTGGTACATATATAGGCAGAGTAAAGGTCAATGGAGTAAATTAATGCCAACAGAGTGAGTTGGTACATAGATAGGCAAAGTAAAGGTCCATGGAGTATGACAGAGTGTGGTGGCACACAGCTTGACTACTGCGGAGTAAGACAAAGTTAGAGTGACTGTGGAGTGACATAGATTCTGAGTGACCACACAGAGTAACACAGTGGGAGTGACTGCAAAGTAACAAAGAAAATGTGTGATGGTGTTGTGACACAGAGTTAGAGCGACAATGGAGTGCATACTACATCAAGTCAACAGAATCCTGAGAGAAAAAGACAAGAGTACTAAAAAAATTAAAAAGGAAGTTGTCCGAGAGGCATGAGAGATTGCAGAAATCCAAACAGAGGCATGTTTATAGTATATACTCAATAGAATGTTCTCAACAAGGAGAAGCTAGTGAGTCAGTCACCTGCGTGAAATTTAGAAATGCTACAGAACTAAGTTTTTGAAGATAAATGAGAAAGGGAGAATGAAAACAGAAAAGTAATCAGAAAAAATGAAGTATGGAAACAATTTTTTGGTTTTCAGATCTGGGCCTGCATGTTAATTCAGATTGACCAGATTTCTTAAAAGCATTATAGCAGAAGGCAGATCATTACAGGCATAAGGTACATGGATGACGAGTTTTATAGAAGGTTAGTGGCCATAGAGAGGGGATGGAGATTTCGTGATTTTGAAGATGGAGAAATGAGTGTTAACGCGACTCAGACCTGAGAGCATGACCCAACAAATACGTTCATCGAAACTATATCAACATAGGGAGCTGCAATGAAGTTGGAGGAATAAAAAATTTCTAGGAAGTTTGAGCTTTAAATGCTTTGATAGATTGGGTTCAAGAGCTTGAGTAAGTTTTTGACATGTAGGATATAACTACCATCTAGCCTTATGGTTGGACCACTTACAAAAAAATTAGGGCAAGTCAAGGCAAGGAGAAAATTAGATTTTGGGAAAAAATACTAGGGGTCAAATTCCAACCTTCAAACAATCATCAGGTCCTATTCAGGCAATTTTATAATTTAGAACAAAATGTATTGTTAGTGCAAGAGTATATGAAGCGGATCAGGTAACTGCAAATTAGAACGAACATACATGTATCCAAAGATCAAGTTGTGGATCAAGATCTATCATGGTTTTATAGGGGTTTGTTCTATATCTAGTCATCTTCCCAAAACATATTTTTCATTCCCATTGTTTACTACACAGAAACAATGCTCTTGAACTAATTTTAGCCCATGTTTAGCACTGTTCCAAATCAAAGATCCATTCAGAAGGTCCTCCACTCTGGTTAAATCTTCTGACTTGATTCCTTTAGTATATCTGTTTCTCTTGACCTTTAGACTATGTCCATAAGGTTGGTTTTTCATTGAACCGGCACCATACCACTTTTCCACTTAGTGTTTTGTTGAAGGTTTATAATTTTCTAGTACCAAGTACCCCTTTGTAGCAGTCTGCATTCCATGTTGCAAGTGGCCACTTCGTCTCCATTTGTGTCCCACCTTATAAATATTTTATAAGTTTCTCTAGCACTTTTATCACTTTAGCTTGGGCTGAGAAAACATAATGGCTTGTAATGCAGTTTTGAATATAACAATTCTCCCTGTAGGGAGAAGAATGTGTAAGCCCAGTTGTTCACTTTTTCTTTAAGCTTGCTGATATTCTCTCCCTAGGAGAATGATCGCTCAGAGTCCTTAATCAGGGGAACTCCCAAGTTTTAAGTATTTTCATAGAAGGGATGTAGTTTAGAATTTAAGAAATATGTTAGGTGTCTCTGGACTGAAAAGTTGGTGTTGAAGAAAAATATTTCCAGGTTTATCTTATTTACATTCCACTTGAAGCTCGTAGAAAAAGATTCAAAACACCTTTAAGAAGTTTTGGTGTCGTGTGTAGTGGCTTCCTCAAAAGCAGTGTCATCCATAAATTGTAGGTGTGAGATGGCTTCTAACTCCAGGGTAGGTTTAATGCCTCTAACTCTAAGAATCATTCCTTAAACTTGTTCAAGTTTGGCCTAGTCCTTCTACCACTAGTAGAAAGAGGAAGTGGGAGAGGGTATCCCCTTGGTTGGTTGGTCTATTTGTATTGAAGGGAGATACTGGGCCTCCATTTACCAAAATAGAAAATGTGGTCACTGAAATGCAATTAAAGACCCAATTTATCCATTTGTCCGCGAAGCCAAAATCTTTAGAATTTTTGTTCCAAGAAGGCGCATTTCTACAGCATGGGTGAAGGGAGAAGTGTCCCTCTGTCCCATAAAAAAATTTAAAAAATAGGCATGCATGCATCAATGCGTTGTAACATAGTGAAGCCCTGGGAGAAGTGTCTGTCTATCCCATAATAAATAATAATAAAAAATAAAAATAAGAATGCATGCATCAGTGTGGTATAACATAGTGGTGAGAGGGATGTGTGCTCTAGTTTAGTGGTGAAAGGTTTACGGATTTGATCCCTCTCAGCGCACTGTAAAACCGGATTTAGATGGGTCTATAAGAAGCTTTTGGCATATTCAGTGTTATCAACTTCCCACTTTTCTTTGGCAATTCCAAAGAGTGAATAACCTTTTGAGCTGTGATAATTCTATCTACTATCTGTCTACCAGTCACAAAATCCCCCTGGTCCCTGGAGAACACTTCACCCATAATTCCTTTTATTGGCAAGCACCCTTATAAATGGTATTACATAAAATAATGTGTTGAAAATGTCTACTTTGTGTATCTAATAATTGATCTAGGATCCTTGTTATTAATTTCCTTTCTCCAAGGAAATGATTTGTTTCATGTATATTCCCAGTGTATGGATCTAGGAATCTATGTTGTGCTTGATTTGAATTCTATTGTAATATGGGAATTGCAAGAGAGTGAGTTCATTGATGTCAATCTTGTTTTTATTCCCTAGTTATGATATGCCATAAGTGGAAATAAAGGAATGACTGGTGGTTGCAGATGGGGATGCCCTCCAAGTAAGTTTACTTGGACCTATACTGCAACTGAAACATGTTATCTGTTGGAGGGAAGAGTGAAGGTGTACCCAGATGGATACAATGACTATGTTGAGATCGGACCTAGAGATTTGGTTGTGTACCCTAAGGAGATGAAATGTACCTGGGATGTCTCTAAAGCAGTTGATAAGCATTACATCTTTGACTAGCTGCATATTGTGCCTAATATAAGTTTTTAACGTATTGTGGATTGTTCCTGACATATATATTTCCTTTCTAATGGCTAGTTTAACTTAAAAACTTAGATTAGCCTTTGATCTATGCATCTTATCTGTTGTCTATAAGTTGTAACTGATTAATGTGTTGTATGTTTTCCTTGCTTACCCAGGGATTTGTATGTATACATATACACAAAAAAAAGGGAAAAGGATGTATAATTTTGTCTGTGGCTTGCACAAGTCAGTGCTGGTTGCATCAAAATAGCATAGTGAATATTTGCCAGTTCTATATTAAAAGTAAATTAGTAAACATACTAGGTAATGGTTAAGAACATGTGTTTCCTCCTGGGAGGTCATAGGTTCAGATATGGAGGAGGTAGGGTATGTATATCTCTGTATCCTTTAGCAGTCAAATTTCTGCGTGGAGAGGATCCCTTTCCTCACAATAAGGGGTTCTCATACACCAATTTGGTGTGTGGCTAAGCTGTGACCTTAAAATTAGATTACTATTTTTATTCTCTATTGAGAAGGTAGTGTCAAAATATTTAGAAGTATTTATTAAATAATAAAAATTAAAAAAATTGAATAGCATGAGTAAAAAATGTTGCCACAATAATTTGCCTTTGGATGCATGTAAACCTGTGGGTGCGTGCTTGTCTATGACTGTTTATATAAAGCTCTACCTTTTATCTTTCTATCTTGTTTTCAGGCGAACCATTTCTTCGGGTGCTCTGAACAAAACAAAATTTATGGTAATTTTGGTAGAAAAACCCCTCATTATAGTCTTCATTGCCCATCATTTGCTCAGATTATCCCCTCATTATTTGAACTCTTGGTTCTCTGGTAAAAGGGACTAATGATAACCATTTTTATACATGCATTTCAATTATCTCTTGCTCTATATGTGAACTTAGTTTTCCCATAGGCTCTACACTTCTTCAACGCTTAGGGTCCACATGTATCTCGTAAAATTTAATCTGTCAATATTTTCGATTTGCGTTCTAAGTTATGTTTTAACTTTTAACATATTGTATTTGATAGTTTATATCGGATACAAATACTGAAATCTAATAGTCAGTAAACGTGTACAGTTTCATTGTTTTTGTATTGTATTTATATGGTTTTCTATTAGTAACACTTTCAATAGGATAAAAAGTAGTAAAACAAACCTCATCAAAAAGCTTAATGATGATCTATTGTAAAACATCTTAAATTGATACATATATTGAGGAATTGGTTGGATATTTATTTTTACAAATGCTGTGTTGGTTGTGCATATTTTTGTAATTTTTTTTTCTTGGAAGAAAGTTGTATCTATTTTATTAATATAATAAAACAGAGTACATTCTATGTTGCTAGAGCAGTAGTCCATTACCTCCTTAATAGTAAAGGGAAACTAGTTTCCTTTCTTTATATTCAAAGGCAAAAATAGAATATTAAATATGTCTAAACCATAATACTATCCTTCATATACAATTTTAAACTTAAAACCAAATCTACAGGTATAACCAGTCCTCCAAAACCATACATAAGACCAGTCAATCCAAGGCAAAAACATAAAATTACATTTATCTAAACCATAATGCAGTTTTCATGTCCATGTTTAACCTTAAAACAAAATCTACAGGTATAACATGTCCATAACATTACACAAGACCTGCCCATGATATTACTCGATCACTGTCCCTTTTCATAGCATATTATGACATTCTTCAAAAAATTAGTAGCTGGAATAACTCCGAATGATCAAAACGGAGAGTTTTATAGAGTCATGTCAAAATTCAAGGATCAGCTGAGATTCCTCCATCAATATACCTCCTCAAAATTCAGACAGATATCCACTGTTAACTACTAGACGTAGACCAACATTTGAAAGCTCATCTGCTTCAGTTAAAAGTTAACCTTAAAACCAAATTTTCAGGAAAACCTGTTCTCCATAACCATATATAAGACCATTCCATAGTAGCACCTAATCACTGTCACTTTTCATAGCATTTTACAACATTGTTCAGAAAATTACAAGATGGAATCAATCCAAATGACTGGAACAGAGAGTTCTACATAGTTATGTCAAAATTCAGGAACCAGCTGAGATTCCTCCAGTAATATAACTCCTCAGAACTTAGACACATAGCCACTGTTAACTACTAGCAGCATACCAACCTTTGAAATTGCATCTGCCTGAGTTTCATTTTGCTATAGATGTGGAGGAATGAAAAACTTGAGAAGAGGCCACCATGTATCCAAAGATCTTGGTTTCATCTTCAGCTTCAATTCTTGCCCTTTTTACCAACTGCAAATGTTCATCAAAGTTAAGTTTCCTTGCCTTGATCTGTGTGCTTTTCTTTTGATGATCTACTCCAGATAATACTTCAAGAACATTTTCTTCTTCCGTGCAAATATTTATCTTTATTTGATTATCTGATCTCTCTGGTAGACTTGATAACCCTGAATTATGTTTCTTCAAGAGATTTCTTTTCTTCTTCAGAATGTAATTCTGATGTAAAGAGTGTTTGGAAATCCCCTAACTTCATTGTCTTTAGTCACAACTATAGAAAGCACATGATCTTTGACATTAGGAACATAATTTTCATGAATATTTTCAAAATCCTTTTCACCCTTCAAAATTTCTTTACAGTTTGAAACCTGAATGCTCTCTTCAGTGTTTCCATGTTTAAAAGATTCAAAATTGCTGACAATGTTATCTGTCACTGTATTTCTACGATCTAGGAACTCACTTTCAGGCACTAATCAAGAACCTCTAATTTCTTTTTCCATGCTTTTCCTTTTTGGACCAAACTACTTTTTCACTCATGGTATGCTTTGAAATAATGCCTGTATCTGGTGATTGTGTGGTGATTGTATCCTAATTTCTTCAAGATAAGAAGAAAAATTCAAAATATTGTCTCCATCATTATGAATATTTCCTTCACTCTCTGATGACGTTTTAAAATATCTCTTTGTTGTCTTCAACTCTGGCTCAGTTATTAAATATACTACACCAGACACATCAGACCTCAAATGGTTCTCAAAATGGCTTGTAGGCACTGCACCAGCAACATTAGACCTCAAATGGTCCTCAAAATGGCTTGTAGGCTTCTTTATCTTTAGTATGGACCTCATATTGTCGGATTTAGATGTTGATGATGAACTGTGCTTTTTGATCTCAACCTGAACTGAATTGAGCATCTGCCTGTCTTTCTTATCAGATGATATCAGGGATGTAGCAAGATTTTTCTTATTCTCACCTACCCCATGTGTTTTTGGCCAATTTTCATGCCTATGTACTTCCCTCTTGATATCATGTTTCTTGACAAAAGTCTCATAATGCATTTGATTAGATGCACATTAGATGTATCTTTTTGCATTTTCAACATTTCCTATGACTCATCAGTTGCTTCTTGGATTTTATCATTTTTTGTAAACTGTACTTTGTCTGCAGAATCCTTTAAGCTTTCATCAATACATGATCTGGATTTCCCATCATCAATCTAAAAAATTGAAGTTGAGCAATGGTGACCTGGTGGAGGTGTCCAGCGATGAAGAGGGGTTCAGAGGGGCCTGGTTCTGTGCATGGCTTGTAAAAAAACAGGGGGCAGGGTACTTGGTGGACACCTCAACTCCTTCAAAACTGCTCACCAAAGATGCATATCACATTAATTTTTTTGATTCTCAGCTGCTTCAACTATCACAGTCCAAAATTGGTCATAATTTCAAGGCATGAACCTCATCAAAATTCCATCCTAACTCTATCTCAACTGTTGTCTCTTCTTTGCTATGTGTAACTTCTGTATTGAGTGTCTTTCTACATTTAATCTCAAGCTATCATGCACTCAACCCAACAAATGATTTCATTGTACTTGATCATATCTTAATTATTCTCTTAGGTAGACTTAAGATAGGGCCCAAAACATTTTACAAATGCTTCCATACAAGCAAGACTTCCACAAAAATTATTTCCATAGTTAACACTTATAGGTCCAGATAAATATCAGTTAGATACTGATCAACATACCTTACATCTTTCATCAAAATTTGTAACAAGTTGTATCTCAGTTCTGCAATAGAACAATGTCTACTTGATCCGCACATAATACTTTACTATGGCACATAATCCTTTACTGATTTCTACTCCATTTAATCATCTTTTCAACTGTCATAGAATTTCTCCAAACTTTTAATTATGTTGCAACTCATAGGATTTCTCCAAATTTTTAATTATGCTGCAACTCATTGGCTTTCTCCAAAATTTTAATTATGCTGCAACTTTTAGAGGAACTAGTAAAAGCTATTCTAGCCTAATTATACCTTAAGCTACATTAACATATGCTCACTTATAAGGTGCTGTTGATGCAAAGTTCTTGTCTCAGAAACGATGATAACTTGGAGATATGTTATCATTGGGAGAATTTTTCTAGATCGGTTGTTTTGTATTTCAAAATAACTTTTTTTAATTTGTCGATATGAAATAGGAAGTTAAAGAAGTCAAAGTTCTTTGTATTCTTTAAATTCAGAGTTCTTTGTATTCTGAATTCTGATAAACTTTTTCATGATCTATGTAGATCCAAAATTGGATCTAGTTTTGGGAAAAATTACACTAGACTTCTGGTAAGGATTTGCTTTGCCTAAACTTTTTACCAATTTCTTATATGTTATCCCAAACCGTAAAGCCCAACAATACCATACATGAACATCTCAACAAGGTTTTAGTCACTCTTCAATCAAAAGATGTGGCTTTCCCATATATATATGGGAAAGAGGCTTACAATTACATCCTAAACTCTAGAAAGAGGCTTACAATGCCATCATATCCACATAAATTATCCAAATGCTCAGGGAAAAGGGTGCCGTCCAAATCATCCCTCAAACATCAGGTATTGTGTTGTTTCCATGTTTTTCAATGTTAAGTTTCTATTTAATGTAGAAACTCATGGTCTACAACAATAAATATTTTCAATTGTTCTGATATTAAGTATTTTTTTTCACTAAAATGCTTTGGACTCTTTTGCAAAGCTTCAATAGAGAGTGGAATAAAACTAATTTACGGATTATGTCCTTAGACATGATGATAATCTTACCTTATATGGATTTGGTTTGTTGTTTGTTAGAGTGGGAGAAAAATCACATGTCTGGTGCAGGATCATTATTGTTTTTCCAAGCTAGTCTTGAATTTAAATTCTACACGAAAGTCTTATCTATGGATTGTCTAGTATCTTGAAAGAACATGTTAGAATCTCCCATTATGGTTTTCAATAAGAGAGTTATGTTTATGATAAATTTAGATTGTAATTTAGAGATGTGTTAAAGTCACATATATTAACTTGGATTGATCCCAAGTTTGACTGTTTTTGTGTTGTTATCTTATGAGGCTTCCTTTGCATCCCTAGAACAAGATGTTGGTTGGGAATTACTTTTGGCTCCTATAGGTCATTGATAAGTGATTTTCATCCATCTCACACAAATGTCCCCTATTTTGCAGCATGTTCCTCTACCTTGGTTCCCTTCAAGCGTGAGTGTTGAAAAGGACTATTCAATACCCAACCTGAAATAAATATTCATATAACCCCTGGTACTATTTGTCAATTGAGTAATGGTTTTTTAGTGTCTTGTTTGAATTCATTATTCTTCTTCTCTTTTAGAATTAGGTTTGTGCATGATGAAATTGGCCCCTAAATATATCAATCTATCAAACTCTTAAGGCTTATAGGACATTGAATCTTCAAACCATGGATCCATTTTCTTCTCCTCTACCCATTTAGTAGGTTCTTAAGAAAACCTTATAAATGATTGATATGAATCTGAAGACAGCACATATTTCTTACTACCTCCTGTCTTGGTTGCTTCTTTTTGGGTCACTGTGTCTACTTTGACACATTCCTCAATTCCCTTAACTGACTTCTTGTCATTATCAAAGCATTTAGTATAATATTTTTCAACTACAAAAATTGTGTATGCATCATCCTGTCCAGTCACACCAGTTGCTACTGGCTCCACTAAAGGAGTTGCAGCCACTGCAACACATGCAGACATAGCTTCTTGAGCATATCACCCTTCAATTTTTTTTTTTAGTTTGGAACCCGAATACTCTCTTCAGTGTTTCCATGTTTAAAAGATTCAAAATTGCTGACAATGTTATATGTCACTGATTTTTTACGATCTAGGAACTCACGATATTTATCAGCCTTCGGTGGCAAACACATTTAATGTTACCCCTACCCGTATTCACATTCTTTAAACAAATTAAGGGAGTTAGATTCAGGCTAATAATATTTACAGGGTGCAGATTAAAGTGTATATACTGTCCTACATCTAAATTTTTGTGAAGAAAGATTGTTAATTACCATCCTAGTGATTCAAAAGGAGCAGTCTCCTTATCTCTATATGCTTTTTTTCCTCGAAAACTTATCTCTATATGCTATGTCTTCAAATTCTTTATGATATATCTCCGATCAATTGCAATTAGTTGTTCTCACCTTGAGGGATCAATAGAAGGAAAACACATTTTCTCTGTAATGTAAAATCCTACTTATAGTATTTTCTTTATGTTATAAAATAGAATATATGATATTCATGTGGTTTTCTTGAAAACTTTAAACATTATTTATCAAAAATATTGAAATATTTATGTTTTTTATTATCCAAAGAAGAAGGTAAAATCAGCTTACTATATCTTTAAGGTGCAATCGGTTTATTATATCTTTTTGTTGTTTTAGGTCGGGCAATTCATACAGTTGACAAATGTATTCTTTGGAGGTTTCACTGTGGATTTCATCAAAGGATGGAAACTTACCCTGGTAATGTTGTCTACGATTCCTCTTTTTGTAGAAGCAGGTGGTGATATGGCTATGATAATATCAAAGAATTCAAGCCAAGGTCAGCAAGCATATGCAGAAGTAGGAAATGTCATGGAGAAGACAATTGGTGCCATTAGGACTATAAGTATACATCAACAAAGCAATGTATACCTTGTCATATGATATCATAAATTCAAGATTCTTTACTTTTTATTGAGGTTACCACTTCATATCATTACAAATTCTATTTCATATTTAAATTAGTTACCTTTTAGGTTGTGTCTTTTACAGGGGAGAGGAAAGTTGTGACTAGCTATGATAAGTCACATAATACCACATACAAGATTGTTGTTCTCCAAATGTGGCAGTGGGTTTTGGCTTGGTTTCTCTCATATTTATTACATTCTGCACCTATGCATTGGATATTTTGTGTGGATCACAGTTAATTATCCAAGGAGGGTATTCAGGAGGCAGAGTGCTAAATGTCATATTTACAGTTCTTTTCGGAAGCATGTAAGATGAATTTGCATGACCAAATGCAGTATTGTTATTCTATAAAGAAATTCAACTAAATGGCCTTTCAATTATTCAAGAAGATATATTTATCTTGATTAATGAGGGAAATGATAAATATTTTGACTAATGAAGGAAATGATAAATATTTTTCTGGATCTCAGTTCAATAAGACATACAACGCCATGTTTAAGTGCATTTGTAGCTAGACAAGCTTCAGCTTACAAAATGTTTGAAACAATTAATAGGAAGCTATAGATTGATGTTTATGATACAAATGGATTGGTCCTTGAGGGTATTCAGGGTGATATTGAACTTAAAGATGTATATTTCAGGTAACCAGCACAGCTTGATGTTGAAATATTTTATGGATTCTCATTGGGAATACCCAGAGGCACCACTACAACTTTAGTTGGAGAGAGTGGAAGTGGAAAGTTGAAGAGAGTGGAAGTGGAAAGTCCACAGTTATACGTCTTATAGAGAGATTCTATGATCCACAAGCTGGTGAAGTGATTATAGACAGTGTCAATACCAGGAAGTTTCAACTTCAATGGATTAGGAAAAAAATTGGACTTGTAAGCCAGGAACCTATCCTCTTTGCAAGCACTATTAAAGAGAATCTTGCATATGTTAAAGATGGAGCTACACTAGAAGAAATACATGTTGCTTCCGAGCTTGCTAATGTAACAAAATTTATAAGCAGATTGGGATAGGTTTTGATTTTTTATATATATAGATCTTGATTATTTCTAACTTTCCTCATTGTGGAGGCCATTGTATATATTAACAATTATAGTTGTTATTTCCATGGTTTTGATACAATGGTGGGAGAGCATGGTACCCAATTATCTGGAGGCCAAAAACAAAGATTGTAATTGCAAGGGCTATTTTAAAAGATCCCCGAATTCTTCTTCTTGATGAAGCTACTAGTGCTTTGGATATAGAGTATGAAAAAATGGTTCAAGAAGCTCTTAATAGGATTATGATAAATAGAACAACATTTATTGTTTCTCATCGTCTAACTACTGTCAGAAATGCTGATATGATTGTTGTGATTCAGCGTGGTTCTATTGTTGAAATGGGAAAATTTTTACAATGCTTCAATCTTTTCACCTTTCTGAACATTGAATATATAATAAAAGGGTAAAATTTAACAATGCTTCAATCTTTTCACCTTTCTGAATAGTGAATATATGAACAAGCTAGTGTACATTCACTTGATTTTAATTTTTAACTAAACTAGTTCTTCTTCCTTGTGCCATTGATTTTAACACGTGTCTGGCTATGAACTTAGTTAAATGGTTACTCTACACTTCTCATGCCACTAATTTTGACTCATGTTTGGTGATGAGTTTGCTGAAAGGACTATTCTTACATTCTCCATGCCATCTATTAATGAATCTAAGAAATGTATATTCGGGTCCACACTCTCAGCTCTCCATGAACCCTTTTGGTGCATATTCCCAGCTTATACATATGCAAGAAGAGAATCAATCAAAACAACATTCAAATGATCCCGATGAACTCAAAATACATTTGGATGATTCCAATGCTATTAGCAGGGTTGGGAGTCAGAGGTCATCTATTAGAAGGTCTATAAGCAGTACTGGGTCATCTGGAGTTGGTGGCAGTCACTGCTCTTTTTTGTTTCCGTTTTCCTTGCCTGCTGAAGAGGGTCTCGAGGAAAATGTTCAGCTAATAACATAGATGAAGCTAAATGAAATATCATACTTCAGGAATGTGTTTTTGATATTATCTCCAGTCAATTGCAATTAGTTGTTCTCATCTCGATACCGAAACATGTTTTTTGGGAAATTTCTGGCTCTCTTTTGTCTGCATCAGTTATCATCATCATTATTTTGCCTTATAGCTGGGATTTGTCAGATGATGGTTATATCTAACAGTGGAGTTTCATTCTGTTAATTGATTATCTTCGTACTTAGTGGATTTATTATTCCACGAAGTAATGCTATATTTTCCCTTTCCAGTATATATTTTTCAAACGTTAAAGGAAAAATTATCTGACATTAGCGAGTCAAGGAATTATATATAGTATTTCAGATTTCTGTAATTTATGCAGGTTCGGTTCCCAAATGGCGGCTATGGGGCTACTGGATCTCACCATTATCCTATACAGAGACAACAATCACAGTCAAAGAATTTCTTGATCCCCAATGGGAAAAGGTGTAGATACTAAGCCGCTGTCATGATTAATGCATTCTTCTGCTCCCCATTATAACAATTTTTCCTTTTACCTTCAAACATGACTACTGGCCAATTTGTTCTTCATAGTCATGGTATTTTTGGGAAAGCTCACTTCTACTATATTAGTGTGTGTACTATAATTAGATTTACAGTTCTCTTTAATATTTGCTGACACTTGCATTGACTTATTTGAATCGTAAGTCCTCCTATGCAATTTGATGAAAAGCCATTTTCTTTCTCATGTTTTGGAGTTCATGTAACTAAAAAATAATCAGAATTGTTATTACTATACAGCTATTGGGAAGCCTCCACCATTGATTTCTAAGGAGAAAGTTACTGAAATCCTAATAGGAAACGGGTGTTGAAAAAAGCATGCCATTGAAAAATTAGGAACAAATATTTGTACCTCATTATTTGCCAGCTCGAAAAGGTACAAATTTTGGTAAGAAAGAATAGACTTATTGAAACAGGGGTTGCTAATGTGGTAAACAAAATTGTATTAGTCCAAATCCATAAATCAAACAAAAAGAATGAAATAAAGGTTTAATTTTTGAAGAGAGTATTTACATTTCAAACCTATTTTGTTTCCACCACTTTGATTGCATATTTTTCCTTACAGTTGAATTCCAAACCATCAGCATGTCCATTGAATCCAAAAGAAACAAAATGATTCATACAACAATGTATTCTTCTGCACGTGAACATCCTAAGAGAGGAATGATCCTGCCTTTCTTTCCACTGGCCATGTCCTTTAGACATGTATAGTATTTTGTCGACATGCCAGCGGTATGACCTACCTAAACTTTGGTGAATAATCTCCACTATTTGAGCTTGACATATAATTTTAAGAAACCATAATTTAAATGCATACCAAATGGAAGGCCTTCGTGCAATATTGTAAAAAAAACTGAAAAATTTTAACATTTACTCTGACTCTAGTAACTTTCAAGTAGCACTGCGCTGAATGAGAATTTCCTAGGACCTATGAAAATTCTATATCCTAATTCTCATTTTTATCTCGGAAATAGGAAATGAAAGCGTTAGGAGCTACAGAGAAGAAGCTCCAGCTACTGAACGATGTAATAGGGGCATTCAGGCCAATCATTTTAACTGCATTAATGGGTCTTAGTGGTGTTGGAAATACAACTCTCATGGATGTGCCATCTGGAAGAAAAACGAGAGGTTATATTAAGGGGGATATACATATCTCCGGCTTTCCAAAGGTACAAAAACATTTTCCTTAGTTTCAGGTTATTGTGAGCAAAATGATATTCATTCTCTTCAGATAACTGTATGAGAGTCAGTACTGTTCATTGCTTACTTGTGCCTTTCACAAGAAATAGATGCCGAGAGCAAGCAGGTAAAATTTATGGTGATTTTATTCTTAATAATATACTCCTAAGGCAACTGAAATGTTGACATCCAACTGTCGAATTTAATATAATTTCTTCTTTCATTTGTAATCTTGGGTTTCTTAAAATTGAGATTGCTCTATTTAACATTTGTTTGTGGATGAAGTGATGGAGCTTGTAGAGCTTGATAGCTTGAGAGACACATTGGCGGGTCTTCCTTGTGTGAGTGGTCTGTCAATTGAGAAACAGAAGAGACTAACCATTGCTGTAGAGCTTGTTGCAAATCCCTCAATCATGGATGAGCCGACATCTGGTCTGGATGCCAGAGATGCAACTATTGTGATGCGTGCAGTTAGGAATAGAGTGGAAACAGGCCGAACGGTAGTCTATACACAGGACTTGCCTTGAAGCTAAATTTGAAACATCTTGATTTTTTGGAGAAGGAAACATTGGTGCAGTCATGCTCTATAGCTTTTGTTCTTCCATTTTTGGATCAGCCAAAGATTCCGTAGACATTTTAGCATGTGCACTCCTCTCATCCTTATCTCCAATCTGCCATTTATCCATATGCTTAGAGGACATTGAATATTCAAACCATGGATCCATATGCTTCTTCTCTACCCATTTAGCAGGTTCTGAATAAAACCTTATAAAGGATTTATATAAATTAGAAGACACCACAAGTTTCTTACTACCTCTTTTTTCTGTTGCTTCTTTTTGGATCAATGTGTCTACTTTGACACATTCCTCATTTCACTTAACTGACTTCTTGTCATTATCAAAGCATTTTTTATAATATTTTCATTTGCAGAAATCTTGTATGCATCATCTTGTCCGGTCACACCAATTGCCACTAGATCCACTAAAGCAGTTGCATCCTCTACAACACATGCATACATAGCTTCCTGAGCTCAGTGACATCGTTTTACCATCATTTAGAGGGAGGCATGGCAACTTCATCACTCGGTAGGATACTTCAGAAATGATATTTATCAGCCTTTGGTGGCAAACACATAGGTATTTCCATACAAATTGAAGACATCTGCCCATGTGGAAAATCACCTTCAATTTCAAGAATATTAGAACTTAAGATATTATTAGTTCTCAAATGGCATTCATTTATGGCATCAAGCTCTCAAAGTTAGCCAAGACTTGGTCCAGAACCAAACTACAATGGAACTTGTGAAGATTTTTAGCAGATTTGGAATGTGAATTTACTGAAATGCCTTCTGAAAAAGACATTTTAGAAGACGATGCTAATGCAAGTCTTTAATTGTTGCCAATGGGTTTTTAAACGTCCATCCTCATCAATTGTTAATCATTTTAAAATTTGGAGTATTTATGTGAGACATGATGAGTATGTGACCATTGAATAATGTCCTGAAAGAGGTGCACTCTATATGCAATGTTACAAAATTTTAAACACAACATTGTCTGTTTTCATCTTAAGCTATGTTCTTTTTCAGGCACCTAGAAAAAAATGTATTTGTTGTATATGTGCAGTTAACACACTATCATTGTTAATCCTGTCAGAGGTCATCCACTCATTATCCCTAGTTAGCACTTTGATTTGAACTTTTTCACATTGTATGGTTTTTCCTTAAGCTTTGATCTTGTGCAGGAACCTGGAAAAAAATGACAAATTAGTGTTAATTTAGGAAATGAATGTGATCTCTGTGGGTGAAGTAATGTGCATCCACAATATACATCGAAAGAAGAAAGTCACATTGTAGAATTCATGTGGGGTATCATGTCAATATACTAGGTAGAAATATAAAGGGGTATAAAAAAAGTAAATGAAAAAATGGATACATGCAATATTTAGTGAAAATAGGGGGTTTTTTTAATTGGGAAGGTATATTGGGAGGGGGTTAAAAAAAATGATTTTGAGAGATATTTTCCAATATTTTTTGAAAATAGGGGTATTGTTTCATATGCCACAAACGAACGTGCTATGGCATGGTTTCACTAAGTGAAGACCCCGTGCATATAGTGCATATATTTCATAGTTCAGTCATCAAAAACACATAAGATTCTTTTACTTAGCTCATAAACACATCCTGATAGCCTCCCCTTGCCAGCAAAAAATTGAACCCTTTGTCTTCTTTCAGACTTACATTTATCCTATTCCTTCAAAATCAGTTGAATAAGTAAACCCTAACTGCTTTTAAAATATCTATCGAATAGTTCAATCTAAACTATCATTATACAAAAATAAAATGACTTTCCAAACTTAACTAATAACTGACTCTCTTAACTAACTTTACAAGTCTTTAGCTGCTTCAGCTCGTAAAGCAATCCCCTATAAAGCCTGTGCTTTCCTTCTAGCTTTCACATGATCTGCCTCCAAGTATACAACCCTCCTTGTTATCTCCTCATTCTGTTGAGTCAACACCTGGATAGTCTGCTTTAGCTGTGTGAACTGATTCTCTGTTTGCCTTTTCCTTTTAAGAGCTTCCCTAGAAACTGCAATTAATTCCTATTAATGACTATTAACCTCTTCCAAGTCTTCTCTAAGTCTCATGTTTGTAGTAACTAATCCATCATTTGTTTCATGCATATATTCAACTTGATATTTGTATTGCTTAATGCTTCTTTATAGGTTTTCCTTTTCAAAATCAATACATTTGTCTCCTGAGATTGTTTGCATCCCTTCTGGTGTCCATGGGATTTTCAGTTTCTTATAGATTTCTTCATCCTCCATCATAAGCTCTGTGGACATCACAGGAATATCTGGATGTTCTTCAGTTTCAGTATTGCAGTGAACTTCTTCTTCAACTATCTCTGTTTTCTCTAGACAAGAACTCTTTACCTCATTTTGCTGTTGTTCTTGAATCATCTGATTTCGAATCTCCAGGAAAATATAAGAAATCTTAGTATCAGTGAAGATAGATTTATCTTTTGATACGATTGGTTTTTTACTTTTCATAATTTCTTTATTGTCATTTTCACCATCATCCAATTTCTCTTGAGATGATCAATCTTTTATTACTGTAACCTTTTCTTTAGCCAATTTGGGATTCAGTAGCTTCTTCATGTTTAACCTAAGTTTGTTCTTCTGCCTTGTCTTATGTCTCCAGACTGCTCCAACCTCTCCTAACATCTTCAGAACCTTTCCTTGATGAGTTATTGAGGCAAATTCAACAACCTTCATTCTTTTCTTTCTGGATACTGTTTCCTCATCACAATGAGTGTGAATTTCTTACTTAACACAAACCTTAGCTTCATTAGTAACTAGAACTCTAGCCTCATCAGACAAGTATTTTTCATCCTCTTCTGGCAGTACTGTAATGGGGCTTTGCTTCTGTTCCTTAACCTCCTCCATTAAATATTGATCTGGTTCTGCAGGTAAAACTTCTTCAACTAGCTTAGCTTCCTTCATCTACTGGCTCAGCTTCCTTCATCTCTAACTGTATAACTTTGCTTTCGTCAACATTAACTCACTGTCCAAGCTCAATATTTTCATTTTCCTGATTTGAAGCTTCTCCTAGTTTATCAGTTTCTTCATATTTTACTATGACCTTTTTTCTAAGCTTCTTAATCAGAGTTTGACCCTTATCTACTTGTCTTTTTTGAGATTGTTCCTCCTTCTCAGTCTTGAAACCTGACCAAAATAATAAATGCTCCCATGTATTTTCTCTTTTCTGTAATACAGTACTTATGATGAGTTTTATGAGCCCATGGTGAAAAATTGATTGTTTTGTATGGTCCTGGTGTTCTCTCACCCTACATGACATCTTCTGTAAGATTTTCAAAAAGAAGAAAGGAAGATTCATTTTAGATTCCTGACTAAGATGTTGAAGGAATCTAAAATGATATTTGAACACAAAGGCAAATCTACCCTCACAATTGACATAGCTTTGCAAGATTTTAATAGGCTCAATCCACCCAAGTTTAAAGTTTTGAATGGGAACACCTTTTCCCCAGTATGCTACTACACTAGGAAGCATATATCTTTGAGCATCAAAGGTGAAGGTTACCTTTTTGAACCAGAACTCTCCTTCATCCAGAATCCCTGTTGCTTCTGCTAGTAACTCCCTGTTTAGTTTGAACTTCAAAGTGTCAAAAGACACTACATCCATGTCTAAACCCTGAGCAAACTTGTAAGAAACCTCTGCATGATAACCTTCAATCTTCTTGAAGAAAACTAACCATCCTGCTTCTGTAAATAACTGTGTTCAATCTGGAAAGCTTTTCACCCAACTTAAGTCTGAGGGTTCTGCCCTATTGGTCTTTCCACTCTTTTTCATTGTCAAACAACTTCCATAAATACCACACTTTGATCGTATTTTAAACTATTACAACAACTAATATAGCTGTTGGAATCTTATTCTTCTGATTGTAAAGTGTCAAACTGCATGCATCCAATATTCTCTAACCATTTTGAGCACTCCATACAAATTCTCCTGAAAGCCCTAACTTTCGCTCTAATTCAAAATTCCACTTTCTAAGAACTAATTTTCCACCACGATCTCCACCTTCTCTTCGTGCACTTCAGGAAAAGATGTGATTTGAAACGCCTTTGTTTCATTATGATATGCCATCATTATTTCATCAGTTCTGCAAGAAAACTCCATGATTCACCTTCATGATTATATTCCACTTATCAAAGTGATTGACATTTGAATGTTCCCACGATAACAGCGTCTCCCATCATTAACAATTAATCCTTCTCAGCATCGACGATCAGAGGTTCAAGACCGAACGAATCAGCACTTCCCATTTCTAACCTGTCGACGATCGGAGGCAGTAATCTCTAATGCATCAGAACCTCAAGCCACTATGCTGCCGCAGTGTCAACGTTTTAGACCATTAGCTTTCCGCAACGTTGAAAGATGATTTTAAACTTGCGCGGCACTTTGACCATAGGCTTCGCGATCAACGATCGGAAGCTTTATCAAATTCCCTGTCGTCGCCTTAAACCACTTTGCCGCTGTAGTGTTGACACTTTAAGCGATTGTTCTGCCAGCGCATTAGACCATTGAACCTCTGCAACATTGAAAAATGATTTTGAATTTGCATGACACTTTAGACCATTGGCTTCGCGATCGGCGATCAGAAGCGTTATGAACTATCTCATCAGCGCCTTAAAGAAATATGCCTCTACAACATTGAAAGAGGATTTTCTAACTTTGCGTGACTTTCTTGTAGCGGCTCTGTGTAACTTTTTCTGGCTTGCGCTACAAGAAAATTCAGGTTAATGATTTTCAAAAATTATGCTAATGATAAGGGTTTAAACTTGGTTTAGGAGTCTCAATTAAACTTTTATGCTATTTTTGAAAAAATTTAGTCCATATAAGCCTTATATAAGCCCTTTGACCATGAAATCAAACCAAAACTTGTAAACATAATCTACGAAATCAAATAACATAAAAGCTAAAGCGAAAAAATTCAAACTATGTCAATCAACAAAATTTTCTAAGAATAAAAACCAAGCTTCAAAACATAAATAAAAGCATTAAAAGATAGAAAACAAAAACATGACCTAATAGGAGCATTTGTAATGTCCCAAATTTTGCAATGGGTCACAATGGCCAAATCACATTTTCCATATTCATGTAAGTTGTCAAAGGGATGCTAAAAGTCAAATAATTGCCAAGGAGGAAAATCATTAGTTTCCTAGGTTGGGGGTGGAAGCTTTGAGATTTGGAATAAGAGGGATAATAAATGATGTTTAGAAATTAAAAGAGGATAAATGTTTAATAATGTAGCTTATTAAATAAATACAAGAGAATTGAAATGGCTATGGAGAATGGAGGCACATGGAGACTATGGGGCCCACTCAAGCTAGAATTCCTATGTTAAATGGCATCCTCCTCTTGTAATTTCGAATCTATGGGAATCCTAATGTTTTGGGATGTATTATAAGGTTAATATACTTGTCCATATACTTCATAGGTCGGATTTGGGATGAACTATAACTTACATTGGAGAGGAAGAGCCAAATGGGAGTTTCATGGACACTTGGCTAGATTCCCCTTACATTTATGACATCTATGACAGCAATGATGGAGATTCTATGACAGTTATGACACAAGTTAGATTTGAAGGCTGACATACTGACATGTTGGGACTGAATAGAGCATCTTAGAGATCGAATTTTGGATTTGGAGAAGGCCAAGAGGCTCCTACTCAAATTTGGGAGAAGAGGGAAGGTGAAGAGAGAGGTCACATGGCATAGCATGAGAAGCCACACCAATTCGAATTGGATTTGGTTTATGGATGGATTTGGAACCTTGGAAGGCCAATAATGTTTATAAAATAAAGGGATCAACCATGAGAAGAATCTTTTGCGCATTTGTGAAACTGTCATTAGTGAATTGTGAGAGCTATTGGATGACTAGTTTTCTTGCTTAAGCCAATTTCGAGGGTAAAAGATTCCCATCCTAGTTGGTGTTTGGAAACGCCACTTAGGTCTTTCATGGAGATTTAATGGATTATTATTTGCAGGTTTAAGCTACAGGAAGTTCATGGACATATCAATATCATCTTGTTCTTCCATTCATCTCAAGTTTTCTCACCATATTTCAGCTCTATGGAGTGAGGCGCACTTGGTGAGCTAATCATCTCTTTGAGGGAGATTCTCTTGCTCCAGTATTTTGTATTCTGATGTAAATGCTCTGTTATTTAAGTTCAGAAATCTCTCAGGTTCAAAATCCAATATATCTCATGTATTATTTTCCAATATTGAAGAAACATTGCCATTTCCCCAATACCTTGTTGTAAACTCTTGCAATCTTGATGGAATCAAATATATGTGTGCACCATTGATGGTTTATGAATGAATTAACTGTCATTAAAATATATTATGGGTTTCATGGTCTATAACTGATAATTTGTGGCCATTGGGTCGAATTTCATAGCATTTGAGGAAAAATACATCTCATTTTCCCAAGGGTCCAAAACTAGTTTTTTATATCTGATTGAAGGAAGTGATAAAAGCCTTGGGAATTATATTTATTCTGCATATGTGTTGTTCAGGAATAAACACCCTTGTAACCTAGGGTCTGGGGTTACCAACTTACTTCTAAAACTTGCAAACAATTAGCTTTAACCAAGTACAAAAAGGAAATAGGAAGAAATATTGGACTCACCTGATTACTGACGGTTGATCCAAGTTTTATCTTCTTCCGCTCTACTTCTCTCCAAAATTTCACGGATGCACCTCCTTCACCTGCAAAGAGAAAATTATCCAAGTACAATCTTACACATGTATATATAACAAGTTAGACAAACAATATATATAGTGCTTAATCAAATATATTCATCAACCATAATACATGAAAGAGACTCAACACAATGTTGGAAGAAGAATTCTCTTTATTAACAATCAGTGAATGAGGTAAGTGTACAACCCAATGCCTGAGACAAGGACTCCTCTGTAACCAAAGGACTCTGAGTTCTACTGCTCCAAGACTTCTGAAGATATACCACCATCATAACTTTGCTCTCCAAAATTGATTGATTAATGCCCTCCCCAAGGCCTCTATTTATACTTTGGGAAATAGAGTAGTTTTGAAGGTTGAGGAGGTTAAGGTGGTTGGGGTAGTTGATGATTAAGGCCCAACTAATCTCCATTAATCATGATTTATATTTTTAAATTTCGAATGGATATGTACGCGACTATTAATATAGGCAACCCGCGTGTGACATGCGAGTCTCTTAAAGGAAACTCATGTATAGATCTATACGCGAGTTGTAAAGGAGATAGTCGCGTACAGTACATGAGTTATCAATGAGAATAGTTGTGTATGTACACAATTTTCAATGGAGATAGTCACGTACGCCAATCCACACTTAGAAAAATAATGTAGCAAGCTGGTTGAAAGGTAAATGCATCTTGTGTCATGCCCATCTATAGTGTTTTGGAAAACTTCAATCCTAAAATGTCCTTTTGTGTACCAACATAAGGAATTGTCAGCACTCAGATGGAGAAGTGCCATTTGGGTTGATAATAGATTCCCCCTAATGTGTGAGGTCAGAGGGAAGTGATGGCCGAAATACATTATAATCATTATCTTTGGAGAACACAGAGGTCCAATGGAGCAGAGGTAGTACCTGAAACAAATACATAATAATGTCATATACAAAATCATATCTGAGGATGCTATGTTCAATATATTGGAACACTAGCTCCTTTACAATATTTGAATACATCATATAGTACAAGTACAAGACCACGTATATTACAAAGGTGGATCAAAGCCACAATATACAATAATGATGAATCTTCAAAGATCTGAAAGCTGTGTAAGTAACCACAACATAATCTTGTGCAACTTAGTCCATGAATGTGAAACTAAGGTCTTCATAAACAATCCCAAAGAACCAGTACAATCCAAGCCATGTGAATAGATGTTTTTGAAGTCGAACATGGAGCGGATTCAACAGATTGTCAATCAATAGGTGATAATCAACAATTGAAGCAAAAGAATTCACCAATAATGAAAGTGAATCCTGAGGTACGATCATCAAAACTCTAGGTCTTCGTCATCAGGAAGTGCTGATGCAAAACCATACTATGATAAGGAAGGAAATAGATCCTCCAACAGATCACAAGAGTGACTAGGAACTGGGTAAAGGAAGGGAGACACAAGTAGTAATAGATACAACAATGATGGAATCAGGATATAGATCAGACACAGGGTTAAGTCCTTGAACAGTGAGCACAACACAGAGATGACCCAAGGCATCTTTTAACTTTACAGATAGTACAACTAGACTTATCTATCACGTAGGAGACATGATCAGATTCCCCAGGTAGAACTGACAAGAGGAGGAGTAAGAAAATCGAAGTAATAGCTGAACTGAAAGTGAAAACTGAGACATGAGTATCGGAAAAAACAGAGAGTCCTTTGTTCAAGGATGACATGCTGCCACTAACTGAGAACCAAAAGAAAAATTCTTCCTTACCTTCTGTTATACACTTGATAGGCACCTCTCCGTCCGAGTGCTGACATCCCTCAGGTCGGCACACAAAAGGACACTTATGGATTGAGGTTTTCCTAGTTTCACTATACCTTGGTTTATGATGAAATACATTGCCTATATGCCCAGCTGATTACTTTTCCATTTTGAGATTTTGAGTAGCATGCGCGACTATAGTTATTGACATCTCGCGCATCATACGCGAGTATCATGTCCAGCAGGTCGCGCATACATGTATACGCGGGTTGCACTCTTATAGAGTCATGTATCATACGCGGGTTTCCCTACTACAGACCGGCGCATAGTTTCCTCAAAATTAATATTTAAAAATACTCGATAATGGAATATTAGTTCATTCATTTAACTTAATCTTCCTAACTGCTGCAACCTCCCTAACCTTCGAGAACTGCCTCATTTCATCCATATAAATAGAGGCCTTGGGGAGGGGGTTGGAGATACATACTGGGAGACCAAAGTTATGCTGGTGGATTGTCTACAGAAATCTTTGGAGCAGAGAAACTCAGAGTCCTTTGGTGACAGAGGAGTCCTTGTTCAGACATTGGGTTGTAACCTAAACTCCCTCTATTATTGTTAATAAAGATATTACTTCTTCCATATTGTGTTTCATGTGCTGTGGATTGGTAAATGTTTACATTTCATTATGATATATGATTTGCCTAACCTGCATCTATATATATGAATTGCTTTGTATCTGGAAGAGTGTTTATTAACAGGTGAAGGAGGAACTATCCTGGAGACTTTGAAAGTGGAGCAAAGAGGAAGAAGCTAGCTTGGATCAACCTTCGTTTAATACAAGAAAGTTCCTGCTACTTTCCTATTTCCTATTCTGTGCTTTTAAAGTCAAATTGTCTGCAAGATAAGAGTATGTTGGTAACCCCCCAGACCTAGGTTATTAGGTGAATTATCCTGTACAACAGAACTGGCGACTCCGCTGGGGAAGCCTAGTCTGCTTTAGGTCTTTTTCTGTTGTCCTGACCGGTCATTGCTCGAAGTTTTGTTTGTGATCTTTTGTCCTGTTTTCTTACTTACTGTAGCATTTGAAAGTCTTGGGTCTTTCTCTATTTTTGAGAATTTTTCATGCCCATGCGCAGGTTGTCCTTCTAGACAGTCGCGCATACTGAGTTGCATACGCGGGTTGTTCTATAGAACAGTCGCACATCATTCGCGACCTGCACTACTACACAGTCGCGCATACTCCTGAAAACTGTGATTTTTGTGTCAAAGTTTGCTTGTTCTTTGGCCTGTTATAAGTCCTATTTTCTGTTAAGACTTTCTTTAAGAGTGTTGCAGAGTTGTCTGAGTGTATCAGGTGATCATATCTTAGTGCTTTTCGAAGCCCTTGGGTTCTTTTTACTTGTCTTATTTACTGTTGCATCTTGAAACTTTCTGGCCTGTTTGGGTTGTTGGTTTGAGTGCCTGAGTCTAGATCAGTGATCAGGGTCTTAGACTCTGTCTGTCCAGTCTCCTGTCTGTCAGTTATTGGTTTGCACTTGCCTGTTTTGAAAGTCTGCAGTGATCTCTTGGTCATTGTCTGCACCCAAGTTGAGGTCCTGGCCTGCTTTTCTTGCTGGTTTTTAGGTTCTGTTTCCCTGTTAGTTTCAGTTTGTGTTTTTTTATACAGTTTATAAGTGTCAAGTTCACTCAAGCATTGCATTTATACATGCACAGTAGTTTTTTGAGCATTTTTTAAAGTGAAAAACAAAACATAGTTAATCTTTTGCATTGTAATTTTTGCATTAGAGTAGTGTTTGTTTCAGTTTAAGAAATACTATCTCAGAAAAATACAAAAAATATATAGGCTTAGTTTCTCTTTTTGCTACATATAGTTCATCAATATTTATTTGAAAAAAAAAATGAAAAGAAGTTTATTTTACAGTGATAGTTTGTTTTAAATGCACCTTTTGCTTTCATTTATTTTCTGCTGAGTCATAACATCATACAGTCCATCACTTCCACTTCCTTTGAGTAAAGAACAGCCCTTAAAATTAACGCTTAAATTTAAAATCTATTAGTAAGTTTTTATTTTTAGGGCCTTCCACCTACTAGCTTAGGCTAGGTTTGTGGGCTAGGGAGTGTAAACTTCCCACAAACTATAAACTCAAACATAGTGGGCCATTCGTTAGGTAAATCCTTGGTTCTACCGCTGTATCTGGGAAACTCCTCTCAAACGGGAGTTAAGCACTAGGCCGCGTGGAGGCTTGGACAGAGGGGATAACCCCCCAAATCCTTGTCAAAGCGTAACCCAGAAATTTTACACATCTGGGGATTCTGTCTAGGCAGAATTTTGGGCTCAGCTACCCTGCCCATGCGTACGAGTTCAGCTTGCGACTGTCCCCCTAGACAGTAGGTATTGTCAAGGTAGCCTTAGTCTCTTGTCCTTTTAGGGCTCATACCTAGGTAAACCGGAAGGTTATTTCTGGTTCACCTTGAATGGACTTGGAAGGTAACCCTTGTGGAAAGTGTAGGAGGGTGGTTGGGTGATTCCTCCGCTTGTGCCTAAGAACCCCTCAAGGACGCCAAGTAACTGTTCATCAGCTTTCTTCAGGAAAGCATATCTTTATATCCTGTTTTGATTTCTTGAGACTTAGGATTTTTTTAGTGTGTGCTCTGTGGATCTGCTTGTGTTTAGTTGGCCTTAGGGTGTTATTATTCAAAGTCTTAATTCTGGAGGACCAGCTTGTTAGAAGGTCAAGAAGGTTGAGAAACCTTCCTCCTCTCTCACCACTGGAACCTCCACCTTTACCTCAAAGGCGGAGACTAAGCACAGGTGGTTCTTTTGAACCAATAGGAGTAAGTGAGGTTCTTGGTGAACCGAAATTAATAGCTAACCGCTTTGACTTTGATACAGTCGAGGTAGAAGAATTGCAAGCTGACGAGTTTGCAAGAAATTATAATACCCCCTTGACTCATTTGAATGATCCAGTGATCGTGCAGGTTAGGACTTTTAGTTCACCAGTGCTAGGTGTACCTATAGGTAGAGCCATGTCTTCTGAAGGAGAAAGTTCATTTGTATTCACCTCAACCCTTCCAGTTGAAGGGGTGCTACCTCCCCCGGTCAGTACCCCTAGATCTAGTTTACCTTCCACACCCTTAACTCCAGCAAGCCAGGTGGTCCAACCACCGGTTTACTCGAACATAGGAAGTATGTCTGGTGAGATGGCTACTGGGATTCCTAGTATGCCTACAATTCCTTCTTCCTTCCCTTACACTACCCACAGTGGTCCGGTGGGGTCCTCGGCCTTTGTCCAAGGATTCCCTTGGAATGGGGGGCACATACCCCCATCGAGTCCATATGTAGGTCCACCTCCTTCATATGTAGGAGTGCAGTTTGGTAGCAACACCTCTTATGGGCAAAGCTACCAAACCCCTATTTCGGTCCCATACACGAGCTCTCCCTTCTCTTTGTTCAGTGGAGGGATACCTGCTCCAGTCTTTCAGACCCCTACTTCTATGCGGACAGCCCGAACCACTTACATTGCACCTCCCACCCAAAATCCGGTGGCTTACGGATGGAACCTGTTCCAAAACAACCTACCCACCTCACAACCGGTGTCTGGGGGTAACCCCACCTTTACTTATGGGCGATCGGGGGCAAGTCCCTCTAATCCCCAAGCTAGTACCTCTAATACACCGGCTAGGCCAAAGCTTCCTTTTTTGACAACCTTGAACTTGCCAGACTTATCCAAGTTGATGAACGATCCGGTGAGGCATGACCCCTTGTGGCCACCTGTTCCCACCAAACTGCCCTCGGACATCCCTAAGTTCGAAGGTAAGGCTGGTGAAGATCCCGGGGCACATGCCACCACCTTCCACTTATAGTGTTCCTCCAACTCATTGAACGAGGATTCAGTGAGATTGAGGCTGTTCCAGAGGACCTTGATGGGAACTGCAGCAAAATGGTACATTGAGCTGCCTTCTGTTGCTTTTACCAACTTCTGGGACTTGGCTACCGCTTTCCTTAGCCACTTTCAGCTTCCAGTCCGTTACGACTTCGGAACGGATTTGTTGTCCACCTTTAGACAAAATAAGGCAACCCACATCTCAGATCATATCCAAGAGTGGAGGAGGCGAAAGAGCCTCATTAAAGCTACCATCCCTCCTGAGTTTCTATTAGAATGGTTCCTTAAATCTTTATTGCCATATATATCTAAGGATGTCTCCACATCAGGAGTGACTAGTGAGGAAGAAGCCATACTCAGGGCCCAGCAGTTGGACTTGATTTATTCACAGTCTGGGATTTTATATGAAATCATCCCTGAGGCACCAAGGCCTTCTCATGAGGCCGAGAAACCCAAGCCTGGACCCCATGCCGATGGTGTGGTTGGGTCTGTAAACTCTCCCACTGTAGAGTCTTTGAAAAAACAACTTCACCAATTGTCTGTCAAACAGTCTACGACAGAGGCAACAAAGGCTGCCCCCTCCTCCCAAAGTGCAAATGTTTTTGCACAAACCTCTTCGAAGGGCAATCAGCAGCCCGGCGGGAAGAAGAAGAAAGGAAAAAAGGGAGAGGGAAACCAAAATCAAAACAAGCCAAAGCCCGCGAACAATGCTGATGGGGGAAAAAAGGAAAAGAAGAAATTCAAATTCCCTTGTAAGTTGTGCCAAGGGGATAATCTTACTCATCTTTGTCCCCTCATGGAACAAGCTCAGAAGCTGTTACAAACGCAACCGCCGGCTGTCCTGAAGGATCCATTTCCCCAAGGGCAGAATTCTGCTTCAGCTTCTACTGTAGCAGGGGGCAGTCAAACTTCTCCTGACCCTAATTATATCAACATGGTTAGATCCTCAACTTTGTTACAAACCAGGAATAAGAACTATGAGAAAGAGACCGATGAGAAGGGTAAAGCTGTAGTTGAATCTTCCAACCCTCTCACTATAGAGAAACCTGCAGAAATAATGCCAAAGATACCCAAAGGTGTCTTTAAGAAGACTTTGCATAACCCAAATGCTCGAGCTGCTTCTAACTACTCAGTGGTTGAAGACTTGGCCCAGACTCCTTGTGCAATGTCAGCTTTGGAGGTGCTACAAAGTTGTCCCGCTCAGCGGAATGCCCTTTTAGCAGCTCTAGGTAGTATGGACTCTTCGAGTCTCTTAGCGAAGTTTAATCTCTCAGATGTTAAAATTCGCCTCCCTTATCATGTAGCTTTATCAATAGATGTTGTCCATGGTGGTAAGACCATTGGACGAGCGGTTGTTGATGAGGGAGCCTCTACTTGTGTTATGTCTTTGGCTTGTTGGAAAGCTCTCGGATCCCTAGAGCTGGTCCCATCAACCACTTTACTTACTGCTTTTGATGGAAGGTCTTTCCGTCCACATGGTATCCTACCAGCTTTCGAGATTAAGCTGGCTGGCAAAGTAGTCTCTGTTGAAGCTGAAGTGATTGATGCTCCATTGGACTACAATTTGCTTCTGGGTAGGAATTGGACTTATGTAATGTCTGCTGTTGCATCTGCTGTCTTTCGTGTCGTGGTATTCCCACATGAGGGCAAGCTGGTCACTGTTGACCAACTTGATTTTACTCGTAAAGGCCGCTTAGAGTCTAAAGATTCCACTGTGCCATTGGTTGATCAGACCAAACCTGTTGCACAGAGCTTGGGGGCTGGATTGTACGCATCATTGATGGGCACATTCGATATTCCAGCTCCAGTCCTTTATCTCGGTTCTACTACTGTGGGGAAGTCCATTGATTCGGTGGTCGATAGGACTGATCCTTGGGTCCTCCCAACCCCTCAGGAACCGAAAGTGCCCTTGTCTGCAGTGGAAGTGGCGTATCAAGCTATTACCCAAACCACTGTAGATCTCATTCCAGATCCTCTTACAGTCTCGGATGATCTGGAAGAAGTTTATATGCCTGCATGGGCAGATAACTCTTTACATTCCATAGATTGCTTGGACACTGTTTTACCTTCAGATGAAGCTATTGTGGAAGCTATGTGTTCACGTGATAAGATATGTGAGGATCTTCATCACCGATCTTATTTCCTTTCCAGAGCTAAGCAAGATAGAAAACCAAGAGTTCCATGTGAGACTGTCGGATGATGTTGATACACCCGTCAACCCTTTACCTAGGGAAGGAGTGTTTGCCGAGGGGAATATGGCAAACATTTCCGCTACTATACCGATCAACATCTCCATAAAGCCAAATGTCGTGGAAAAAATCTATATAGGTGCAAACTGCTCTCCGGAGGAGATTGCTATTTATACTGCCCTTTTCAAGGAATTCTGCAATATCTTTTCCTGGTCATATGAGGAGATGCCAGGCATTGATCCATCTATTGTTCAACATGAGATCCCAACCTATCCTGATGCTAAGCCGGTTCGGCAAAAATTACGCCCCGTGAACCCGCGTAAAGCGGCGGCTGTGAAGGCAGAGGTAGAAAAGTTGTTGAAAGCAGGTTTTATATATCCCGTTGCTTTGACTGAGTGGGTATCCAACCCAATCCCCGTTGATAAAAAGCAAGGGACTATTCGTGTTTGTACGGACTTTTGAGACCTTAACAAATCCTGTCCCAAGGACAACTACCCTACACCGTTTATTGACCAAATCATAGATGCATGTGCGGGTAGTGAAGTATTTTTGTTTATGGATGGTTTTTCCGGCTACAATCAAATCCAAATCAAACCAGAAGACCAGCATAAAATGACTTTTATTTACCCTTGGGGTACATTCGCTCATAGAAAAATGCCCTTTGGATTGAAAAATGTAGGGGCAACCTTTCAACGATCCATGAACTTTGCTTTTCATGATATAAAAGCCATTGTCAAGCCTTACCTAGATGATCTGCCTGCTCATTCTCGCAAGAGGATTCAGCATCCTGATCATTTAAGGTTAATTTTTGAGAGATGCAGGTACTACAAAATCCGCTTGAATCCCCACAAGTGTGTTTTCTGCGTCGAATCGGGTAGATTGCTTGGATTTATTGTCTCTAGTAGGGGCATACAGGTGGATCCGTTAAAAGTAGAGGCTATTGTAAATCTGCCTCCTCCTCGCTCACTTAGGCAACTTCAGAGTCTACAAGGTAAGTCTAACTTCCTTCGACGTTTTATCGTAAATTATGCCAAGATCACAAAAGGTTTCATGCACCTGCTTAAGCAGGAAACCCCATTTGTATGGGATGAAACTGCACAACTCGCGTTCGAGGCATTGAAGAAAGCCTTGTTGTCGGCTCCTTTATTACGCCCGCCAAATTATTCTAGGGATTTTTTATTATATCTGGCTGCGTCGGAGTCTACCATTGGGGTAGTGTTAGTTCAGGAGGATGACAATCTTGTTGAGCATGTTGTCTATTATCTTAGCCGCGCTCTGGTTGGGCCTGAGCTTAAGTACTCCCACGTCGAGAAGTTAGCCTTAGCGGCTGTTTATGCCGTACAGAGGTTACGGCACTATATCTTACTGAGGACCACTACTGTAGTGGTGGATGTAAACCCTTTCCAATATGTTTTATCCCGACGCATTTTTGGGGGAAAATTCAACAAGTGGATAGTCATTCTTCAGGAGTTTGACTTGGTTTTCCAATCCACTAAATCCAAAAAGTCCTTAGTTTTTGCGGAGCTTATAGTAGAATTCCCTACGGAAGATGATGTAGTGATTCAAGATGACTCATTCCCAGATGAGCACATCTTTCTTATATCAACCTTTGACCCTTGGTACGGAGATATTCTTATATATCTCCAGACTTTGAAGTATCCTACCGCTTACTCTAGGGAAGACCGACGCAAGTTATGTCTTCATGCAAAAAACTACCTCATAATCGGAGATACATTATATCGAAGAGGGGTAGATTCTGTCTTGCGCCGCTGCCTTACTCATGAGGAAGCGGAGATTGTCCTAAATGATTCCCATAGCGGAGCGTGTGGGGGTCATTTATCTGGGTTAGCAACAGCCCAGAAGATATTACGTGCCGGGTATTTCTGGCCCACCATCTTTAAAGATTGTGTGGAAGCTGTAAAACAATGTCATCCATGTCAGCTATACACCAGAAAAATGCGGTCGCATCCTACTCCCTTGTTTTCGTCGTCTCGGTAGGCCCCTTCATGAAGTGGGGGATCAATTATATGACATGCAACCCAGCCTCGGCTGGGGGGCACAAATACATCATTGTCGCTGTCGACTATTTCACAAAATGGGCAGAGGCAATGCCTACTTTCAAAGACAATGGGGAAACGGCAGCTTACTTCGTGTTTAATTAGATTATTGCTAGGTTTGGTATTCCCAAGGTGATTGTCACTGACCATGGCAGTCATTTCCAAAATCACATGATGACAGAACTGACCACCATGCTCGGATTCCAACAAGAGCATTCTTCTCCTTATTATCCGCAAGCGAATGGTCAGGTTGAGGCTGTAAACAAAACTTTGAAAACTATACTTAAACGTACTATTGATACAGCCCGTTCAAATTGGCACATCATGTTATATCCTGCTCTTTGGGCTTATCGAACCAATGTCAAAACTGCTACGGGTTTTTCCCTCTTCCAACTCGTTCATGGGGTGGAAGCTATTATGCCGATTGAATGCGAAATCCCATCCTTGCAGATAGCTATTCATGTACTACCTGACACAATTGAGCTTGAAGAACGATTGCTTCATTTAGAACACCTTGATGAGCAACGTAGAGATGCGTTGACTGCAAATCAAGCCCATAAGAATAGGGTTAAATCTCAATATGATAAAATGGTCAAACCTCAGGTTTTCTCTGAGGGGGAACTTGTCTTGCTCTGGGATCAAGAGAAAGAGCCCCTGGGGGCAGGAAAATTCAAGGCTATGTGGTTGGGACCCTATGTTGTGTCTAAAATTTTGAGTAAAGGCGCATATGAATTAGTCGATTATGATGGGAATAAGCTGCCCGAGCCTAGAAATGGGCTCTACCTGAAGAAGTACTATGCCTAGGCTTAGCACTTTTTCTTGTATATTAATGTATGTATTTTTATGTACATTAGGTTGTCAGTTTAGTTTTTTATACTATCTGCTGGTTGTTGCAGATGTCTTCCGAGATGTATGTAGGTTTTGCTGATGGCGCCAACCGTCACACTTGTAACCTGGCTTCGGCAGCATGGGTTATCTACTCCCCTTCAGGACAGCTTGTTGCCGTGGGTGGTGCTTGTCTAGGTCCTGCTTCCAATAATGTTGCTGAGTATAGGACTATAATTGAGCTCCTATGGGATGCTTTGTCACGAGGCATCACCCAGCTGGAAGTCCATTTGGATTCTCAGTTGGTTGTTTCCCAGCTCAATCGAGCTTACCAGGTGCGTAATCCTACATTGTTACGTTAGTTCACGCAAATATGTTTACTGGAAAGACATTTTGAAGTTATTACTTTTAATCACATTCCAAGAAACCAAAATTCATTAACTGATGCATATGCTGACTATATCTTAGACTGGCATCTCACACACATTCCATAAAATATACAGCAAATACATAAAAAACACTTGTAAATAGGCTGACAACCAAACCAAATATATAT
>LPNX010240696.1:0-51904 GCA_001517045.1 Pseudotsuga menziesii
AAATAAACCGGTAGCATAAACCCTACCGGTTGACATAATTTATATATATATATATATATAACAAATTAACAAAAAAATTCAATTTAACTACAAATTTTTAAAAACCTGGCAACATTTCTGCTTGCCGGTACACATTTTAAACATGCAAATTATAAAAATATAAATTTACTAAATTTGAAAACAAAACTATAAAAACATACATTTACTAAATTTGAAAACAAAATTATAAAAATATACATTTACCAAATTTTATAAATTTATAAAAAAAAAAATTAAATTTAAAATGGTTACCTCTTTGATCCGACATTGTGACGAGGTGGGGTTGCTTTGGAATGATGGTCGCTGTCTCTCGGTCGAGTTCTCTGTCCCTCGGTCGAGCTCCGTCCCTCGGTCGAGCGATTGAAAATGACATTTGGGGCCCCCGCGGCCCCTTTTTATAATTTTTTTTTTAAAAAGTACCTCGGTCGAGGTATTTACTAACCCTCGGTCGAGGTTTTAATACCTCGACTGAGGGTTAATCAATACCTCGATCGAGGGCTGAAAAAAACCTCGGTCAAGGGCTTTATAAAACCTCGGTCGAGGTATTAATACCTCGGTCGAGGGCTTAACAAGACCTCGACCGAGGTACGTTTTTTTGTTTTTGGCAAGATGCGCTTGCCAAAAAGTGTTACCCAGGTCCGTGGATTCACCCAATATCATTCCCTTCCTACATCTATTTATACATTAACAATCAATGGATAATGATAGAATTGAATCCCCAAACTTAGCAAATCATATTTTACAATTTTAGAAAAAAATCTTCAAAATCTACATTTTTGACAATTTGGGAAGATTTACTTTAATACGCCCCACATATTTCTCAAATGGAAGCATATTTTGAGAAATTGTGTCATATGGACCCAATTTGGTGGTTTATGAGAAAAAAACATGTCTTTGAATATTTAAATTTGACTCCATATGCATGCAAACCAAGGAGGAAGTTGGAAGTTTGAGAAATATGCTGCTAAAAACATGGGTTTGAATTAAATCTTAAACAAGCCTTATAAATTCACACGTGTGATATGAGTGAGATATAATGAACAAAAAACCATATTGGATATATATTTATCCAATTCCAAGTGGCATATTTTCATTCGACACCCCGCAACTATCTCAAACTACTCCAATTACAAGTTTTGTAAAACTTGTAAACACTGCCATAAAATTTGTAATCACTAAGAAAATCTAGTGACTAGTTGTTTTTGATAAAATAACAAGTATATTCATCTTTAATTCATAAAAAATGAAGGATAATGACCATGAACTCACCACAAGGGTATGAGATGACGATTTATGAGATATTATGACAAATGGAGTGATAAGGGAATGCGAAATCAAGTAATGACGATAAAATGGATATCTATAAGTGATGATGACGGTGAAATAATGGCGATAAGTTGGTGGCCTGGCATATTCCCCATTCCTATGGGTTGGCATGTCCTCATGACAAAAAGTTAAAGTAATGAGTATGCCATTTCTTTTATTGTGCTTTATCAGTTAAATACATACATGGCATGAGAGAAATATTTACTTTTTTTAATCCATATTTTATCATTTACTTGAACAGGTAGCAATGATAGAAGCATAGGACCTTATAATTTTATTTTGTATTGGAAAGAAAGAATGTGTTGAAAGTTTATGGAGTTTAATTTCTATCATCTCAAACCAAGTGGTACCTTGAAGAACTTTTAGAGTATGATTTAGTATTTCATGTTGTTGGGAATAATTTGAAAGAAAAATACAGTATGGAATATATGGAAACAATGGTATAAAAATGAAAGTAAATGGAATAAGGATGAGTGGGTGTTCATTATTCTTTCCTAGACTTTTAATGAATCATTTTTTTTATGCTATATTTATCTCAATTTTTACCTCTGTAGAGATGGTTGTCAATATAATAATTTGTGAAATTATGATTCACAGAACTATCTAGAAGCTAAGAGAATCCTCATAACTAAAGAATTTGACAAAACATGAAGAAAACAATTTAAAAGAGCAATATTAACACATAGAGATGGTGTCAATAACCGACTTTTCTATTATATTCCAACATGTAAATATTTCTGGAACATGATTACAATAAAATAGGACAAAATCGTTAGCCTTTGGAGGCAAATTGGTGGCATACATGTGACAGGATTATATTGGACCTCAAACACCCCTAGGTGGACCAATGAGCTCCCAAAATACCTAAAACGGTAATGAAATAGCATGTGAACATAGGTGAAGCATATTGGATCATAAACAAGGGTAGTATAGGAATTTTGGAGTGCATGGGTGAGTGGGAGTGGCTCTAGGAATCATTTAATGGTGCAAAAGAGGAAAAAACATGCAAATACAATGTATGGGCGCCTCTGGTAAAATCAGTTCCATGTTTTAAGGAGAGGGAGCACCAAAAGAGAGAAAACTATGATTAATGAGGTTGCTCATGATCCTGAATGAGAAAATGTGAGTACTGTGTGTAATTAATGGTCCCAAATGCCCAAATACCATAGGAGACCAACATAACCAAGGTTTAGATGATGCAACATGAGTGAAAAACAAATGAAGGTCTATCCTAGGTGATATGTGACCATGGTACTAGGTGATATGATGTTCTAAAACTGCCCCTTAATCTTGACCTATGTAACCACATCAAAAGTTGAGGCCTTGGCAACTAAAGCTCAATTCACCTCTTACAAAAATTTATTTGTCCATATAAACCAAGGTACGAAGGAAAACCACATGACCTCCCCTCTAAAATGGACATGGACCAAATATGAACGTGAATATCAGTCATCACCATGTGTCACCTAGTCCAAGGAGTGACCTTAGATAGGTGAATGTATTCTTTGTGAAGCTGTTGGTGAATATGTCACCAGTTTTCTCTACGGATGGGCAATATTGCTATGATATCACCTGCTCATGCACCAAGATCCTGATGTAGTGCATGTGTATATCAATGTTCCTAGTTGTATGTCTCTATATTCGATATCTGGATATCTTTATTGCATTTTAATTTTCACACCAAATGACAGTGGGTGAATAAAATGCAAAATAAAGTTCTCCAAGTATTTCTTGCAACCCCACACATTGTGTAGCTACATTCACTGCTCCTCTGTACTCGGCCTCAACTGATGAAAGGGATATAGTGTGCTATTTCTTACTTGAAAATAATATGGTACCATGCACAAGAATTAATACATAACCTGAAGTGGAATTTCTTTCAATGGAATATCCATCCCAATCAGAATCAGTAAATCGAACTAGTTCTAGTAGAGAACTAACAACATAGTGTATCCCGAAGTGTTTGGTTCCTTGCACATAATGCAATATCCTTTTAGCATCCTTCCAAGGTATATAATGAGGCTCCTACATATACCTTGCAATAAAACCTACTACATAATCCAAATCAGGTCGAGAGTGTGTGATATACAACAAGCTCCCAACTAGTTTCCTATACAACAAGCTATCCACCAATGGAAATGAACCAAAATCACCTAGTTTAAATACCGAAAGGAAGGAACACTCAGATGCTTTAAATTAATCCATTTTGAAATTTAATAACAGGTATAAAGCATAATTTTATTTTCTGACCTTATTACCAGCATCATATTTCTCAATATCCAAGCCAATAAATTGTTTCAACAATCCAAGGCCAGTCATTGAAAACACATTGTGTAATGAAGACTTAATTGAAACTATATTAGAAATGTAACTTCCAGTGATCAAAATATCATCAAAATACAGTAATATTATATGAATATTTATTCATATAAATTCTGAAAATAAACATTAGGATCATATTTGTATCTTTCAAATCCTTGTGAGAGAAGAAAGCTGTCCATCTTGGCATACCAAGCCCTAGGGCTTGCTTGAGGCCATAGAGAGAATTCTTACACCTGAAAACAAGTGAAGGATCATGAATTAAACCTTTAGGATGTTGCATATAAATATACTCATAAATTTCACCATGAATAAAATCACTCTTCACATCTATATGGTGCACCTCCCATCGCTTAGATGCAACAATGGCCAAAACTAGCATGATTGAGTCCATCTTTGAAACCGGTGCAAATGTATCTATATAGTCCACTCCATGGAATTTATAGAATCCCTTGTAAACCAATATTTCCTTTTAATTAATAACATAAACATAAACATACATTTTTTTCCTATAACCCACTTACTTTGCACTAGTTTCCTCTTGGAAGGTAGAGGAACCAACTCCCAAGTTTCATTGTCTTGCAAAGAGTTGAAGTCTTCTTGCATAGATTTTTTCCATATTGGATCATGTGATGATTAATAATATGAATATGGATCATATACTAACCATCATAAACCACCTCTCTAGAATATTCGAATCACAAGTGGAAAAAGAATTGCGAAACTAAGATCTAGTCTTCCTAGTGTCTAGTGGATCTCCTCCAAGATCGCCAGCTACTTGTATGGTTTTCTCAACCCATTTTGGCCTTGTGGGTGAGTTATTATCTACAACCATGTCATCATATTCATATTCCATATCATAATAAGAAAAATAATAAAGATAAAAATCACTTACATCATCATTGAGTGGAGGGTGTGAGCAATCCAACTCTAGTAGTTCAATCTCTTGCATGGGCTCTTCTTTGAACTATATACTTCTCTCAATGAATTTTTTTTGATATGAAGGATCAAATAATTTGTAGAAATTTTTAAATTCATCATATCCAAACATTATTTAATCCTTTCTTTTATTTTTCAAGGCTTTTCTCTTCTCCAGAGGAATTCTAGCCCAAGCCTTTGAGCCAAAAACCCTGAAACGAGAAACATTGGGCTTGTGACCTATCCAAACCTCAAATGGAGTTTTCTCTTCCAATTATTTGTGTGGAAATCTGTTCTAAACATATGAAAAAAAATTTAGTGCTTCATCCCATATATTAGGATACAATTACTTAGCCTCCAACATACATGTGGCCATCTTCTTCAATGCTATATTCTTATGCTCTGCCACACCATTTTGTTGTGGTGTGTAAGACACATGATGATGCATTTTAATTCCATTTTCATCACATAGATGCTATAGGTTCTTATTGAAATATTACTTACCATTATCAGTCCTTAATACCTTGATCTTATTCCCACTCAATTTCTCAACCAAATTTTTGAGAACTTTGAATATCTCAAACACTTCAGATTTTTGCTTGAGAAAATATACCCAACAATATCTTCAGAAATAATCTATAAATGTTAAGACATACCTTGATTTTTCATAGGAGGGTGTGGGAAGAGGTCCTATCATATATAAATGTATCAATTAAAGGACTTTGACAACCCTTCTTTCCTTCCCCTTGTAATACTTGCGCTTTGCATGCTTCCCAACAATGCATCCCTTGCATGTGCCTTTGGGAAACTTGATAAATGGAAGCCCTTCAACCATGTATTCTTTGATCAAAGCTTGAAGATATATGTAGTTGAGGTGTCCAAACATATCATGCCATATTTTTATGGTCTCATTAGCATGTGGTAGGAGCACCTTCCCTGAGGAGTAAGGAAGAAAGTGTGAAGACTTCTACATTCTTGACTCATGATTTGTAATACCCACTACAACAAATTTGCATGTAGAAATTTATGATATTTACACATCTTATTGAGTGGATGTCACTCTATTGGAAAAACCTATATGTGTCATTTGATAGACATATAGTATGTTTTTTGCAATACCATACACAAGCAACACATTGTTGAAGTACCCATTGTCAAGATTGATCCTGCGAATCCCTTTGGTTGGGATCTCAGAGTCATCGCCTGTAAGGATGGATGGACTACTGTATGGATGTAGGGATGAGAAGGAGTCTTGTACTAAATCCATGTGCCTTGAGGCACCTGAATTCATGATGAAGGTGGAAGAGTCAGAAGATCTGACAACTAGTGCATGTCATATTTCCCTATTGTCAGAATTCAAACCTCCCTCTTTCTTCCTTACACCATCTAGAAGAGGAATGTTGTTCTTATTAAGGAGTTGCGCCATCATGTAAATGTTTTTATTGATGCATGCAATATATGGATGCCAAACTTTGTGACAATAAGTGCATTTTTTCTTCTTTCCTTTGTCCTTGCTAGGATTCGAACCCTCATAAGAAGATTTGGGCTTCTCCTGCTTCTTCTTCTCTTACTGTTTTGAATCCTTCTAATTTTTATTTCCCTTGGCTTGATTTGAAACCCCTGCAGTAAGGGATTGATAGTTGGTAGATTTGATGGTACTCATTTGAACCAACTTGTCTTGTTCCTGAGTTAAAGAATCCATGAAGTCTTCAAATGTCAGCATTCTCAAATTTTGAAATGTCATCTTTCTTGAGTGGAATGTTGAAACAAACATTGATTATTTAGGACCAAGCTTCGAAAGAATGGAAAAAATCAGATTCTCTTCCTTCTTTTTGATGCCACATTGTTTCAACTTAACTACCAAGGATTTTAAATTTGTAAAGAAATCCTGGATCGTCTCATAGTGAGTTGGACTCAAAGTGATCAACTCATTTTCAAGTTGGCGTCCTCTCATCTCATCTATCCTCCCAAACAATGAATCGATCTTGAGCCAAAATTAATTGGGCGTTGTAAGACTATTTACATGAAATGAGAGATCCCTCTAAATATCGAGACAAAGTATCCTGAATGCTTCATCCAATCTGTTGAAATACTTAGAATTCTCAACAACTGAATTGGGCTAATTCTCTGTTCCGATGGTTAGTCTTTAACGGCCTTTCAACTTCAACTGGATCACCATTAATTCAACCTTCCCTTCAAATTAATTGAATGGAGTGAGAAAATAGGTAAGAGACTTCTCCATTCACCACCGCACATTGATTTACAAGGAACATTTGAACAACCTGCAATGCAAACTCTCAAATCTACTAGAGGATACCCTAGATAGCAATTTGAACCCTATGAACTATCTGAATTCGACTTGTAGCTCCAAAGATCTCGGATACCATGTGAAATTTTTATCCATAGTAATATCTAGAATATAAGAGAATCCTCACAAATAAATAAATTGAAAAAACATGAAGAAAACAATGTAAAAGAGCAATATTAACACATATAGATGCTGCCAATAATTGAGTTTTCTATTACAGTCCAACATGTAAATATTTATGGAACATAATTATAATACAGTTGGAGAAAATTGTTAGCCTTGTTACACCGAAAAGGCGTCATGTTGAGCCATGTGTTAACCCTATGCATCAATCCCTAAATCTCCCTTGGCTGAATGGAATTGAATAAGAGGTTATTTCCTTACCTTTTTTACCCTCTAAGAAGGCAAGACCTCTTTCTCCTAAGGAAAGGTGTGCCGGCACCTTTTCCCTTCATGCTAGAAGCACCATCAGTGTTATTTCCCTTCATGCAAGGTGCGCTGATGCTATTTCCCTTCATGAAAGGTGCATTGGTGGTGTTTAGAGGGAAAAAAATGAAGCTTTGAGACTCTTCTTGAAGGTGTATGAGGTGGAGGACCATCCCTAGGTTCTAGGTGAGGTAGCATTCAGTTCCCTAACCTATGGGGAAGATCCCTTAGACCCCTCTTCATAATACTCAACCTACTCTATCCCTTTAGACTTATAAATTGAACCCTCTCTCCATTGTGAAGGGAGGAATAACTATGGTACTCTTATGCTGGTGGAATTTCTAGGTGATCCCTATCATCCTTTGGGAGGCAAGATATGACCTTTTGGGAGGCATCTATCAGCCTTTGGAAGCTTGGATTGGATTGTTGGATGGAAGGTTGCAACATTAAGGCTAGGTTGTGACACTCCTTTTTTATATAATTATATGTATCTCCTTGATTATAGTAATATAAATCTCTTTCCATAAACATTGTTATGTTGATGATGTTTAGAGCTTTCTTCCTTAACTGTTAGCTTAGATAAATTCATATTTAGATACACATGTACCGTTTGCTTATTTCCACTTTCTCTACAGGGTTTTGTAGCTCAATATCTGAAGGCTTTGGATCTTGGATCAACAAAGAGAGAAGATGATTTTCAGACCTCAGGTAAGTGATTTATCTTTTAACTTGCATTTCTATTTGATATAGGAAAGTAGGTTGTATTATATACTTAATTTGTTCTAGATCCACTTGGACTAGGGACATCTGGCTTGATTCTGCTCGAGTATATTTATCCAATAACAAGCCTTTGGAGGAAAATTGGTGACAAACATGTGGTAGGATTAGATTGGACCTCAAACCCCCCTAGGTGGACTAATGAGCTCCCAAACCATTTGAAACAGTCATGAATGGACATGTGAACATAGGTGAAGCATGCTAGACCATAAATAAGGGTATTTTATGTGTGTTGGAGTGCATGGATGAGTGGGAGTGGGTCTAGGAAACATTTAATGGTCCAAAAGAGAAAAAACACTCAAATAAAATGCATGGGAACCTCTAGTTAGATCAAGTCCCTGTTTTAAGGATCAGGAGTGCCTCAAGAGACCAAACTGTCACTAATGAGGGTGCTCATGCTCCTGAATGATCAAAATGTGGGCACTGGGTGTAATTAATGACCCAAAACCTACAAACACCATAGGATACCAACATACACAAGGTTTGGACTATGCAACATTAGTGAAAACAAATGAAGGTATGTCCTAATTAATATGTGACCATGGTACTAGGTGGTATTATTTTCTAACAGAATATTTGTGGAAGATAGGGATGAACATGTATTCTAAGTAGGGCTGCACATGAGGTACATAGAGACCTGAAATTGAAGAAGGATGTTGGAGAGATGAAGGTCGATCAAAATATGTAGAAATATATGAAATCGAGATGGATATGATAGATTTTGATTGAATAAAGAAGATGATTATTATGAAGGAAATAAATTGATGTTATAAAAAAAAGATCACATAGCAACGACAATTAAACAGTTAAACAAGATGCAAATATTAAACACATTGCAAGAGAGACACAAATATAGAGTGGTTCACCTAATATGGGATACACCCACACAAAAATTTCCAGTCCTTTATTATTATACCATCCAATAAAATGAATGGATGCAACCTGCAACAACCGCAATGCACTTCCTCTTTTCTCTCTCACAATCTATCTCACGTAATCACATAGATTGTTTTACAATTCTACAACACAATGCACACCGTATTACAATGATTCCATTTTATAGGGGAATTACCATGGGAAAATACTATAGGTCACCCAATACCATGGGTCCACAAAATGTTGGCCAAGAAACATCCAAAAAAATTTATTTCATGGCCTTTGTCCTAAACCCCTTTTCTCGAGGGCACTGCCCCCGAACTCCCTCTGCGGGTCCACTGCCCCCCACACCCCCAAAATGAGGGGGATGGGCATAAACATAGTAAAAATGGGGTACAAACACATATGAACAATAACATCCTTAAATATAGAATATCACTCTCCAAAACCAACAATCTCCCACTTAGAGACTGATAAAAAAAACTCCACCGTTACTGCACTTGATGGACCATGCTTTGAAACTTGGACATGGAAAATTTCCCTTCTTCACCTTCAATATTGAATGCTAACTAAAACCAAGGAGGAACTCAATTTCTCTCTCGTTACTACCGTTTTCAACATATCTGCAGGATTCTGGCTAGTATGTATCTTTTCCAACTTTAACAGTTCATCTTTGATAACAGATCTCATGAAATATTACTTGAGATGTATATGTTTAGTATTTGAATAAAAGGATGGGTTCTTTGCAAGATGAATGTAATTCCAATTGTCACTATATAAACTAATATTCTTCTGCTTCTTACCAATTCCTCCATGAACCTCTGTAACCAAATCATCCCTTTACTAGCCTATGTAGCAGCAACATACTCTGCTTCCATTTTTGAAAGTGCAACAACCTTTTGCAATTTTGAAATCTAAGTTACTATTGTTCCACCCACAATAAATACATACCATGTGGTGCAGCGTGCTCCTCATTCTATCTTTATAAAAACCCATATTTGCATCAACATATCCCCGTAGAATAATGTTTGAACCTCCAAAACATAATGCATGAGAAGTGGTACCTCTCCAATACTTGAGAATCCACTGTACTGTTGTCCAATTCTCTTTTCCTTGATTTTTCATATACCTACTCACAACTCCAACTGCATGTGAAATATCTAGTCTTGTTCACACCATGACATACATCAAGCTTCCAACTACTGATGAATAGGGAACCTTGGACATGTATTATATCTCTTCCCATGTCTTGGGACACACCTCCGTTCTTAGTTTGAAATTGATGGCCAAAGGTGTACTAACGGGTTTTGCATTATGCATTCTAAAACTATTCAACACATTTTATATGTACTCACCTTGAGAGAATGTCAATTTGCAATTTTTCCTATCTCTTGTTATTCTCATACCAAGGATTTGCTTTGTAGCACCCAAATCCTTCATCGCACATGATTTAACTAGTTTCATTTTGAGCACATTTATATCTTGCATGCTAGACCCTACAACAATCATGTCATCCACATACAATAACAAGATAATATATCTTCCATTATCTAGCCTCTTGAAATAAACATAGTGGTCAGAATGACATCTACTATAATACTGTTCTATCATAAACTTATCAAATATTAAATGGCACCTACTTTGAGATTGTTTTAGGCCATACAAGCTCTTCTTTAACATGCAAATCAAATTCTCCTTCCCTTTGAACTCATACCCCTATGACTGCTGCATTTAAATCTCTTCCTCCAAATTCCCATGGAGAAAGGATTTTTTTTACATCTAACTATTAAAGTTGAAAATATTCTACCACCACTAGACTTAAAATAGTCCTAATTGAAGTCATTTTAACATCAATAGAAAATATTTCATCATAATCTATACCTTTATTTTGTGCAAACCCCTTTACAACAAGTCTGACCTTGCACCACTTCTTTCCTCCATCTTCTTCCTTCAACCGGTATACCCATTTATTCTGCAATTTTCTTTTCCCTGTAGGAAACTAAACCAAATCCCATGTCTGGTTTCTTATCAATGAGTCCATCTCCTCATTCATGCCTTTCTCCCACTTCTTTCTTGTTTCTACATACATTGTCTCTTCATAACATTCTGGATCACTAGAATCAATTATCAATAAATAATACAGTGAAGGAGAGAATCGTTCAGGGGGTATACTTAACTTGGTATAGATTCTTATGTTTCCAGTAGTTTGAGGTACCTGCTACTGCTCTTGATTTTTTGGTGCCTTTGGTACTTCATTTTCTTTGATTTCATCAAGCACTGTGTACTCTGTGTTTTCCTTTTCCTCTTTCTTTCCCTACAATTGATCTTTATACATAACCCGTTCATTGAATACTACATCTATACTCCTAATGATTTTGTGATTTTCATAATCCCATAAGTGATAAACAAAATTATCAACCTCGTATTCAATAAAGGTACATTTCTTGGATTTAGCCTCAAGCTTTGTTCTATTTTCTTTATCAATATGGACAAATGCTTCACAACCAAAATTTCTCATAAATAAGTAGTTTACCTTTTTACCTATCCATGCCTCCTATAGAATTCCACCATCCAAAGTGCTTGAAGTCCCTTCATTTATTAAATAAACAACAATATCTACAACATCAACCCAAAACTGTAAGAGCAACCCTACATGCAATATCATACACCTTGCACATTCCATGATCATTACGTTCATCCTTTCTGACACACCATTTTCTTGTGGTGTTCCAGGGACTGTCTTCTCTCTATGAATCCCATTATATGAACAATAACTATAAAACTCCTTGTTGCAGTATTCACCTCCATTATTAGATATGAGACATTTCAACCTTTTTCCTTGGCTCATTTTCAACCAAAGCTTTCCACTTCTTAAAATTAGAAAACACATCATATTTTTGTCTAATGCAATAAACCCAATTTTTTCTAGTTGCATCATCAATAAAAGTAACATAATAATGAGAGCCACCAGGATATTGTACTTGAGCGGGTCCCCATAAATCTATATGCACAAGATCTAACTTTTCACTCTTCTTCTATTTCCTAACAATGAGAAATATAACTCTCTTTTGTTTTCCATAAACACAGTTTTCACAGAATTCCAAACTTACTTGCTTTAGATCTGGAAGAAGTTTCCTTGAGTGGAGAATCTACATCCCCTTCTCACTCATGTGGCCAAGCCTATGGTGCCACAATCCTGCACATGTTTCCATGGAAGCTCAGAGATAGAATAATTAATATTAGGAGGACATAAATACAACGTACTTATCCTATCTCCTTTTTCTATTACAAGTGCTCCTTTAGTGATATTCCCCAACATTTTTCCAAACACAGACAAACAACTACTATCTACCAACTTCCATGTTGAGATCAAACTTCTTTTCATATCAAGAATATTCCTTACATCTTTTAGAATCCATTCATTTCCATTATTTAACTAAATGCGTACCTTACCTATTTAAACAATTTTACATGGTTCATAATTCGCCAATAAAACATGTCGAAAATCACTTGGAACATAATCATGAAATAATTTCCTATGGGGTGTAGCATGACATGAATCCCCTGAATCTATTACCATGTAATCACTATTATTATCTAATGCAAGAATAAAATAATCTTGTAACACATCACCTGCTACATTTTCTTCGTGAGTAATCTCTTGCTTCCTGTCTCCTTTCTTCTTTGGAGCTCTACAGTCTTTCTTCAAATGTCCTCTCTTACCACACTTCCAATGCTCTATATTTCCAATTATGGACTTAGATATTCCCTTTATATACTTACTACGATTACCTGGAATCCTTCCCCTCTCCCCTTTGTCTTCCCATGCTCTCCATGGTCAACGCATTACCTGATGTCTCACTCGTTCTTTTTATTCGCATTTCCTTGCTAAGAATAACACCAACAACATCATCAAATTTAAGAGTGTTTGAACTAGGGACATAGTTACTTATAGCCATTACCAACCCATTAAATTTTTTTGGAAATGAGCACAAGATTAGAAGATCCCTAACCTCATCATCAAAGTTCACTTTTACAGAACTTAGCTGACTAGTAATCGTATTAAATTAATTTAAATGGTTAGAAACAGATCCACCTTCTGACATCTTCATATTAAATAAAAAATTCAATAAAAATAACTTGTTAGAAGCCTAGGATTTTTCATAGAGCTTAGCCAATGCACTCATCACACCCTCTATTGTCTTTTCTTTCGAAATATTGGAAGCCATCGATGAAGCAAGGCACAACCGTATTGTTCCCAGTTCGTTTATGTTAAGAAGCTCCCATTCTTCTTCCTTCATAGTCAACTAATTTTTTGTTTTTCTGCTCGACGATAGGTATAGATTATTTTGGTACATATAGTCCACCATTTGCATCTTCCATAACTGGTAGTTTTGGCCATTAAATTTATCGAACCTAAACTTTCCTTCTTTTTTCATTTCTCCCAATCGAACTGGAAACCCTTCTTTCCTGTGAGTTTACTAGCCAAATAGACCTTTGGCTCTGATACCAATTGTTATAGAAACAAGATTGTAGATCAATAACAATTAACAATTAAACAATTAAATGTGGTTCACCCAAGATATAACGTGGTTAAACCAAGATGGGATACATCCACATAGAAATTTGTAGTCCTTTATTATTATGCCATCCAAAAAAATGAACGGATACAACATGCAACAACCTCACTGCACTTCTTCTTCACTCTCTCATAGTCTCTCTCACACAATGACATAGATTGTTTTACAATTATAAAATACAATACACACCGTATTACAATTCTTTCATTTTATAGAGGAATTACTATGGGAAAATAATACGAGTCACCAAATACGATGGGTCCACAAACTGTTGGCCAACAAACATCCCCACCCTTGCAGACCCCCAGCTGGCACGAGGGTATAGTAAAACTGGGGTATAAACATGACTAGACAATAGAATCGATGAATATAGAAGATTAGTCTCCATAACCAACAATTGAATATGATGAAAAGATTCTGAAGATACTAGGAAGATGAAGGACCAACCAACCGCTACCCCATGCCTGAGGGGTTGCATCTCTTCATGCAAAGAGGTGCGGTGGCTACTACTGAAACTGGATGATAACATTGTTGAACAAACTACTGCATGCTAACATTGGAACCATAGTATTCAACCACTACAAAACTTGAGGTACAATTATTACTATGTGAATGAATGTTCCTGAAGTTGAACATAAAAATAAATAATGGGATTATTGACCATTAATGTATGCCATTAACCAACATGGAGCAACTCACCTTCAATGAAAATGAGTGATAAAATACCTTATGGAATCTTCACAAGTAGAACTGGATGTGTTGGAGTCGACTCACCTATAATATTTGTCAATAAACAGGCATTGATGATCTACTCACTAGTATTCCTACCTTGTTCTTGGGGGATAAGACCTACCTCGTTATACTCTTGGGTGATATGAGTTTCTGGTTGGAAGCTCATTCTACACACAAGTCATGGGGACAATTTAAAAAAAGTCTTCCTCTTCCCAATGCATCACCTAAGGTCATGATCAATAAGATCCCCTGAACCCAGATAGAAGTTCCCAAATATTGGTTAACCGGGTTGGTAGTGGGAAGATAAATTCCAAGATGACAATTGAAGGAGTCCGGACCTTGTACTTCTTTTTTCAGGCTAATCATATGCATCCTGTATCTTGTGCTAGTTGTTCTACTCACTTCACTGGGCTAGGGTACCTCATGCTGCTTCCATTAAGGGTTGAATGCGGCTTGCATCTGTGATCCCTTCCCAACATGATTCAAGCAATGAGGTATTCCCCATGATTAACAATAAGGAAATTTTCCATTGATGCATGTAAATCCCAAGGAACTATACATAACTCAAGTCTTGTTTCCTAGATAATGTGCTAAGGTCGATGGGACAAGACCATTGAAAGGTGGACCTTACTGAATTCCACATCATCCAATATGAGTACAAAACATAAATGATTTGCATAACATAAGATAAATAACCAACATAGACTTACATAATTTATTGAGAACTTTTCCTACCAATTTCATGATTTTCAAGCAAGGCACGTGTCCAGTTGCGCTAGTAAATTGGTTTTCACAAAGGACTTATTTTTCTCTTTAATATTTCTTTAAAAAAAATGCACCAAGACATGAAGAAACCATACTGCAAGGAATATGAGCGATATTTTGGACATCTTGTAAGTTTTGTTTTCTTTCCACGCTGATATGAAAAATAACACACTAAGATATTGAAGGAACTGGAACTTTTCTGCACAAGGAAAAAAGATGCTACAAATTACTACTAAGAGTTGGTAGTTCCTTCTATCAAACATACCTCGATCTTGCTAAATACCTCTATATGGTGCAAAGATCCAAGAAATATTCTCAAAAAAATCCAATTACAAGTTTTTCTTCTGATAGTACCCTCAAATTACAATTTTTTTTCAAAAACTTGTAAATTTTGTGAAAACTTGTAATGCCTCTGAAAACTTGTAAAAAATGTAGAAAACTTGTAGAAACTATAGAAAACTTGTAATTCCAGCTAAAATATTTAAACCAAAATCTACTTGCTAAAATAGGAAAACTCTTATGTCAATTTTTAACTTGTATATTTGCAAGCAATCATAATGACTAGATTTATAGGTTTTGTACAATTCTTTAATTTCCTGTGTAGGAAACTGCATTGAGTTGTTCCCCTAGTGCTTAGATGGATTTTTTTTGAAGAAAATGAGGACACAACGATAGTCCATTCTGAATTGGATATAATCCATGTATTTTTTTAGATTTGCACAAACATAGGTACTCAAAGCTATTAGGTTTACGAGATTCCTGGAAAACTGTGAAAATAGGAAAACTTGTAAAAACATAAAAACTTGTAAAAATAGGAAAAACTTGTAATAACTTCAAAACTTTTAATAGTTTAAAAAAACAAGCAATTCCTTCAAATAATAGTTGAAAATATAAAGTTTGCTCATGATGGCCTACTGAAGGAACATGACTACTTTATAGATGAATGCAACAAGCTTGCAAATACTGAAAAAGAGGATATGTACTACTGAAATTTCAAATTCTCTTGGAAGCTAGTCTTCAATTGATTTGATGCTTATGTGGTGCCATGGAAAAACAGTGAGAACCATCAAGTGGATCAACTGACCTAAATAATTTTAAAGAATACTCATATGTCCATTTCCAATCATGTACCTAAGAATACTGTTTATTTCTTTTAGACTTAGTAACAACACTCTTCTCCTCTAGTAACATAACTAAATATACCTTTTAAGAGTTTTATTGAATGAAAACTGTCCACATACTTCAACTTACATTAGGTCAACCTTTTCATCATGCACATCTAAATCAGATCTTACACAAGTGTTATTATAAGGAAACATTTCTTCAATAATATATATTACTAATGGTTAACATCCTTTGTCTTATTTAGAAAGAATTTAAAATACTAATGTGCTATACTTGTACTAAGTATTTGCAACACTTATTAGAATCCCTACACTACCCTAATATAACTTGAAACATAGAATATTCTTTCAAGTATATGATTATTTCCAGTACATCCATTTATGTAACAAGATTTCTAACATTATCATATCCATTTTTGAAAAACATACCTCTAGATTTACATGAATATGAGAAACCCATTGTTTTAAAAATGCCAAAAAGTATTGAGAGAGGAAGGGATACTGTGTTCTAGTAATTGTATGAGACCATATTTCAATGTGATATATGTTTTATGGCTCCTCTTTGTATTCCATTTTACAAGGTTCTTCCAAAATATGCTCATCAAATTCAGGAATGATCTAAGGATCCAGTTATAAGTATGCCAAAAATTCTTCAATCTATGGTTCGAATGGTTGTTCTTCATTAGGATTGGTCCATTATCCTTTGTTCTATTCTACATGATAGAAACAATTATTAGAGAAGGATTATATACCTTCTTCTGGATATGGATCATGCAACTTTTTTCCTTCTATAACTTTCGAAGAGATATATAAATTCTTGGTTGTGATCAATACCTTCTTTTTCTGAGAGGCATAGATCCCAACTACTGGTAGGATTTGAGAGTGTTTTGGAACATTATTCTTCACTCAATAACCTTTTGAAAACGATTTAATTTTTTTGGGGGGATATCATTCCTACTCATGAAATGGATGAGTACCTCAATAAAAATGGAATAGTTCTCAAATGGACAAATATTCTAATACTAGAAACAAAATAAAATCTTTAGAATTAAAATTTAAGCTATTGCTTAATCTACCTATTCATTCCTGAGAAGCAAGACAAATATTTGGAATATCATCACCAGTGGTGATAGAGAAGGAATACTTATCTTCTTAAAAAAATGGCGGTAGTGCAAGTTCTTACCTCTTGTCTTATTATTAATTCCTCCTCCCTATCAAAATAGTAACTATGCACATCTAACTCTATATTTTAGCTCTTTCCATACTGTCCCCGACATCAGTTCCAAATATGTTAACGAATATATATGCTAAATAATTTCCTAAGATTGAATTGTCAACTTGGGACATAAACTTGTGACAGATGGACACTATCTATGCAGATCTGGATAATCAAGAAGAAAACTGTACCTTGTAACTAAGCTTTAATCAAAACCTAATGCTACAGACTTGGAATTCACACAACATAATTTAAATGCAACTTAAAGCCTACAAAATTTAAAAGCATTATTGAAACTAATAATCCCTTTTATATTCCTTCATTTGCACTTTCTTCTCAAGAGTATTTTTCAACAACACTGCAATGGTTGAATTCGCTTATTGACAGAGTACTCCTAAAGATACATATGGGATTATATTGGATTTGATTACTTTGTAATAATTATTAAAGTTTCCAAACCACACCAAAACAAATTGGAGAAAGTAAATTGTAGGAAATGAAATGCAGAATAGGAAACCTACCTAAGAACCCTTTTTCTAATCTAAGTAAGGCCAAAGAAAGTCACACTTGCAGACCAAATTAACAGTAAAGAAAAAACACTTAAAATATTCAAATGAAACATATATACACACAATAAAGAAATTTAAATTCAAGGAGAGATTCTCTCTTACATAGTCTCATTGTGAAAGAACAAACATATATGTGGACATCTGATAATGAATGACTATGTGATGGACAAATAAACTTTGTTGGAATACATTGTTATTTAATACATAAGCAAAATGATATTTGTAGAAAAACATAATTACAATAGAAGAGAACATATATAACAATGTTCTAACGTAAGAATAATATGTACAACTGAACAAATTATTTGTCAATGTATTATTGTAGAGAACAAAGTGTGCATTAATGTTATGATGTGGAGGCATATGTTCCTAATATGTTTACATAAATATTTTCTCTTAATATTGAATTATGTACATTGATGCAAAGATTTAGATGTCTAAACCAAAAGATAAAGTACACAGGAACAAAGTGAATGTATTACAACAAAGATTGATACAAATTTATGTGTGGAATGGATCTTATATATAACAAGGAACAGTGTGGAAATCGTAGGGACTAAGAGAGACTCACTTTGTCAATAAATTTATTCCCTATAAACAAATGCAATTGTGAAATAGAATTAATTAAAATACATGAATCAAAATCAAATGAATCTATCTAAGTAAATGATAATAAAAAAGGATAAATAGAAAAACATTAGAGGAAATTTCAACTCAAAATGGGCCTCCTTAAAAACATTGATAAAATAATACTTAAAACAATAAAATAATATTTATTAATTTTGGAGGAAGAAAAGAAGAAAAACTACTATTTTGTTTGTATTTTCGACATATCTCCCCGTGTTTTTACTCAAATTTCAATCAGGAGAGCTCATTGGATGTGGAATTAAATTACGCATCCAACGAGTATCAACTCGGCATACTTTTGAAGGACCTTGCTACCCCAAAAATAAGAAATCCCTAAAAAAAATGTGATGATGATGTCATCATCATGTTCTTTCAGGTATTTATTATTTTTGGGGTATGGTTGTCTCTCAAAAGTATGTTGAGTTGGTACTCATTGGATGCATAATTTAATTCCGCATCCAATGAGCTCTTCCAATCGAAATTTGAGTAACATCATAGGGATATATGTCTAAAATAAAAACAAAAAAGTAGTTTTTTAATGATACCCATCCCCGAATTTATATTAAAAAAGTGTTTAAGACCTATACGGTATTTAAAATTTAAATCAATTTCATTGGCTAACACATGATGACATGGAATTTGAATTAGAGTTAAAAGGCCCATTTTGAGTTGAAATTTCCTCTAATGAGAAACACATCAAATGGAATGAGTGGCCCTCCCAATATGTTGATTTCCACTAGAAAACTTTAGAAGAACTAAATACTCTTCTATGATCAACAATAAACAATTCTCATTTACATAGATAAAAACTCTTAGTTACAAAATGAGAGCGCTTAGCTTGTTTGATATCCCATTCCATATCAGTCCTTTCATACATATATTTATAAATAAACATTTAGTGGAGAGTGATAGAATCAAATCCCAAAATTTAGGAAATCAGAGTTTACAAATTTAGACAAAATTATTCATAGTCTGCATTTTTGACAATTTGGACAGATTGACCTTAATGCACCCCCACATATTCTTCAAATGGAAGCATATTTGGAGAAACTATCTCTCAAAAACCCAATTTGGTGATTTATGAGGAAAACCCATGTATTTGAATCTTTAAATTCAATTCCATATGCGCATAAATCGAGGAAGAAGTTGATAGTTTCAGAAATCACTTGTTAAAACTCCAGTTTTGACTGAAATATTAAACAAGTATTATAACTTCACACGTGTGATATGGGTGATATCCAATGAATATTAAACCATGCTGGATACATATTTAACCAAGTACAAGTAACGAATTTTCATTCATTAGCTTGCAACTATCTTAAATTACTCCAATTACGAGTTTTGGAAAACTTGTAAAAACTGCCAGAAAACTTGTAAACATTGCGAGAAAACTTGGAATCACTAGGAAACTATAGTGATTAGTTGTTTTCGATAAAATAACAAGTATAATAATCTTTAATTCATTAAAAACGAAGTATAACTACCATGAACTCACCACAAGGGTATGAGATGGCAATTTATGAGATATTATGACAAATGGAGTGATAATGGAATGAGAAATGAACTAATAATGATAAAATTGATATCTATAAGTGATGATGATGGTGAAACAATGATGACAAATCGGTGGACCAACAAGCACAAAAATTAAAATGGATCTATCTCAACCTATTATTCTTACTCCTTTCAATTATTTTTATTGGAAAGCAGAGATGGTGATTCTATTGAAAAACAAAGGCCTTTATAGAGTTACCATGGGCAGTGAGGCTGAGCCAAATGCATCTATAGAGAAGGACAAATGGTATATCAAAATGGAAGAAGCATATGGTATACTTTGTCTCACCACTTCCAAATATCTCTTATTTAATCTTATTCGTTTAACCACTCCAAATCAAGTATGGGTTATATTTGAGTCATTGTTTGGAAAGTAGAAGAGACGAGGGGCCATCAAATCGAATATGAATTAATTTCTCTAAGTCCCAATAATTTTGATTCCATACAAGAATTATTCAATTTTTTTAAATATTTGGTTCTTGATATCAAACAATGTGGGATTGAAAAGAAAGAAGAACAATTGATTTTGTCCATACTTTCAAAGCTGGGTCTAGAATACTCAGTCTTTGTATCAACTTTTCATGCAACCAAGATGATAATTTAAAAATATAATATGGATTCCTTGGTATAATTCATGGAGTCCCTCACTTAGGAGAAATAAAAATTGGTCCAAATGGGTGCCATTAAGCCATTAAAATACCAAGCAATTGATGTTGGAGATTATAATAAATCCAAAGGGAAGAAGCAAGACAAAGATTAGAAGTTGCCAGACCAAAAGAACGCGAAATCCAAACCACCATCGAAGTCTTCAAATCCTCAGAAGGACAAGCAGAAGAAGAAAATGGAAAATACTAAATTCACATACTATCATAAAGTATGACATCCAAAAAGTTCTTGTATGAAGAAAACCATTGACATGATGGATTACCTTCTTGAAAAGAACAATATTCCTATTCCTAAGAACAAAAAGAGAAAATATGAAAGCTCAATTACAAAATACAGATAAATATTCCATGCACTAAAGGAAAGCATTTCAAGCTCATCTTCATTCATTATTGATTCTAGCGCATCCATGCATATGGATGACACAAGGTTTTTCTTATGTACTTTTAAATCCTCTAGTTGTCCTTCATTCTTGATGGGAGATGACTCTGATATCCCATCCAAAGGTAAGGGTAGAATTGATTTAGACAATGGATCCTTCAAAAGTGTCTTATATGTTCCTTCCCTATCTGCATATGTTCTTTCTGTGTATCAAATGACACACAGTGTAATACCCAATAGAGTCACTTTTTGTCCCAATGAAGTAGAGATTTTAAAAATTTCTACTTGAAAAATCATATCACTAGGAGATAAAAATATCAATTCCAAAGTTGAAAAGTTTTCTTAATTTCTCCCCTACTCATCCCCAAATCCACTCCTCACTCATGCCAATGAGACCGAAATTTTTTGGCATGAGATATTTGGCCACCTTAACTATAATTATTTACAAGTTTTACATAAACATTCAATGGTTGATGGGTTTCTAGACATTAAGTTCTCAAAATTCATTTGTCAAGGTTGCATCCTTGGGAAGCATCCAAAGTGCAAGTATGAGATAGGAAGAGCCAAGTGAGCATCTACACCTTTAGATCTGATCCACAATGACATCAATGGAAATTTTTACTAATCTATATTTGAGTAATGCAACGTATGTGTTAAATTTTATTTATGACTACTCAATATTTTTTTGGGTTTATTTTTTTAATAATAAGTAAGATGTGCTTCAATTTTTTTCTTATTTCAAAGCTTATGTTGAGCATTCTTATGTTAGGATTAATTAATCCTCCTTTGTCCAATATAGTCTATTTGGTTATTTTTCCTAACTTAGGGAGACATTATTACTGTACTATAGTGTGGGGGACACACATAGAGGTTATCTTCCACTTACTGCATGAGTTTATGTTTCTATGAGAGAAATCCCTACATTATAGGATCCCACTATGAGTGCCACCAACAACCTCCATCCATTGGTTGTGGTAGGTAAGTAGTTATGCTGAGTTAACATCCAATTACAATTAGTTAGATCACTTTCTGTCATCCTAGCGCTAGTTTTGCATGCATGCAAGGAGAGTGGTGCTTTTTTCCCACCTACCTCATCAGTTTACTTATTGTAGACTAATTTAGACATCCAGAGTTAAACTAGTGAGCTCCAACAATGATTTAGACACACTCAGTTAGGTAATCAGTCAGTTAAAACCGATAGATTTGAATCCTATATTTAGCATTAGAATTCTATTTTTTGTATAATCATTGTATTATTGATTAATGAATGGATATTAATGTTGTGATTATCTGAGCAATTCTTGTCCAATTTATCTGAAATTTGTGGCATGAATTTCCTGTTCAATGTAGATTCTCTTTTATTATTCTACTGCATAATTCCCTTCCTACAACTTTCATATTTTCTAGTAGATCAATGGTTCACAAATTTAACATGGTATCATAGCCTTGTTCATGATAGCATGAAACCTTGTCCGATCTCCATTGTGCACTAGAAGTAACTGAGTTTCCATATAATTACTGTAATCATTTCCTTGCTAACTGTGGATTATGTCTAGAGAAGTCTCTACAGGTGTGAAAGACTCTGAAAAAGTGCACATGTCGATGTGGAAAGGTTTGAACAAACAAATGATTGGGAATTGGTTTGTTTTGCATTGATATTTTGTAGCTACAACTTCAATATGGATTCAATATTATCAGTTCCTCTTCTTACTCCATTCACAAGATATTCAGAGTGTAAATTGAGGATGATTTCATCATTAAAGAGACAAGGTATTTATGAGGTATCTATTGGAGTTGGTAAAGAGTCTTATGAATATGAGAATGAGTGGCTAAATGATGGTGATAGATATTTTGGAACTATATGTCTTTCCTTTTCTCCAAGCTTGCGCTACCTTATTGATTCTGCTAAATACCCAAAGGATCTTTGAACAAAATTGGATAGAACCTTTTGAAAGAACGATGAGGATCATTATAGAAATTTGGAGAGCACACGCAACACAAAAATATTTATTCCTTCAAAATTATTGGCCTCTATTCTCTCGGATGAATTTTTTTAAGATGAAGAAGAAGCAGATTCATCAACATAGTCAATTCAAATTGAAGAAAGTATCCTTGGAGTAACTCCTTCTCTTGCTGCTACGAAATTTTATGAGATCTATGATATATCATATTATCATATAGCTGATCCAGACGAAGACATTCCAATATATGTTATTGAATGAAAATCTCCTTCCATTCTAATCAAGAATTCTCCAGTGATTCTTCTATTTTAAATTTTGTACAAAATTTTCTAGTGATTGCTTCAGAAAATGAAGAGGAATTCGATTTCTCTCTCTAATGTTGCATCCAGTGTGAAAAAAAGTGATACTTTGGATGTTTTGGAATAAATATCATATTTTTGGAGTGATCCATTCACTCTCATTGATCTATAGATTCCAACAAATTCCTACATGATTTCTTACACCAATACTCATAGTTTTGTTGAAGAAGGAGAAAATTGTGCATCTACCATCTCAGTAGAGCACTTGGAAACTTTGTTCCACTCTCTTGGATCCAATATGACATTACTTATGTCTGATGTGACCTTATTTGGTTTTAATTTAAGTTTCAATATCCTCTATTCATGCTTGTAGCTACTACCATCAATTTCTATGTGAAAAATCAAGTACCTCAAGTCTCTTTCAAAATTGCTGCTGGGGATTCGATGTTAGTTTTCTCTCATGATTTTGCTGATATTATATTTTGTAAATTAATGGATATTTTAGAAGATACATCATATTATGGATCTCAAACATTCTCTCTCCATGGTCCTAGGACTTCTCTATCTTCCTACTTGATCACATGCTCATCTCCTCACAATACTAGTAAATACAGAGACATCATGCATTCACTTGGACACTTGCTCCTAACACCCGGAGCTAATTTTACAGCATATGGTTTGATGTTAAATTATGAAACATATAATTTTCTTGGTTTTACCTCAGATGGTTTGAATTCTCAATCACTTTTACATTCTCATCAGTTGATCTCAGTTGCTCTACATGGGTCTAGTTTTCATCTTGCAATTGTCTATGTTCTTGATGTAGTTGAGTTCCTCTTCTTCCAAAGAGGAAAATTCCTCCAGACATAATAATTAAGTTTGGATATGTTCACATTCATAGTCCTAGGATGTTGATGCACATAATAACCAATATTCTTCATTACTGCTCCAGAGAGTTGTAGATTGCAACACAATTTGTCGATTCTTGCTTATTTTGAGGGGGGGGCGTTCCCATGAGGTTTTCCTCATTTTCCTTATTTTTTTAAGAAGTATTTATTCATTTAGATTGTATGTGTGACTTTTGGCCTAGTTTCCAGGGCCCAAGTTATCCAAATTTAGGATTAAGAGGGGTTTTAGGATTAATTAATCCTCCTTTGTCCAATATAGTATATTTGGTCATTTTTCCTAAATTAGGACATTATTATTGTACTAGAGTGTGTGGGACAGACATAGAGGTTATATTCCACTTACTTAATGTGCATGCATGAGTTTATGTGCCTCTGAGACTAATCCCTACATTATAGGAGCCCACTATGAGTGCCACCAACAACCTTCATCAGTTGGTTGTGGTAGGTAAGCACTTATGCTGAGTTAACCTCCAGTTACAATCAGTTAGATCACTTTCAGTTATCCTAGAACTAGATTTTCATTCATGCAGGGAGTGACTCTTTTTTCCCACCTACCTCATTAGTTAATTGATTGTAGACTGATTTAGACATCCGACATTATACTAGTGATATCGAACAACGATTTAGACACAATGAGTTATCTAATCAGTCAATTAGAACTGATAGATTTGAATCCTATCTTTAGCATTCAAACTATTTATAATTATTGTATTATTGATTAATGAATGAAGATAAATGTTGTGATTATCTAAGCAATTATTGTCCGATTTATCTTAATTTTGTTGCATGAATTTCTTGTTCAATGTACATTCTCTTTGATTATTCCATTTCATAATTCCCTTCCTACAACTGTCATATTTTCCTATAGATCAATGGTTCACAAATTTAACATCTTCTAGGAACAAAATTAAGACCCTTCGGACTAATAATGGAGCTATATATGTCAATAAATAGTTGTAACAATTTTGTGCTCATGTTTGCATCCAAATGCAACATACTGCTCCCTACACATCTCATCAAAATGGTGTGGAAAAGCCCAACAATAGAACACTAAAGGAGATGGCCACCTGCATGTTAGAGTCCAAGTATTATTCTACAAGAATGTGGGGACAAGGCCATTAATTATGTGACATATATTTAGAATAGAGTGTCTCAATTATCTTTAAAATAAATGATTCCCTTTGAATCTTGGACATGGCATAAGCCTGATGTATCACACTTTGAAAATTTTGGTTCAAAATATTGGGACAAAATTGCTTCCGAGAAGAGAGAGGATTTGCAACCTAAAATATAGACATACATACTTGTTGGATATTCTGAAAATGAAAAGGGTTACAAATTGTATGATCCCTCCACTTATAAGATATTAATCGAAAGGAGTGTGCAATTTGAGGAATAACCATTCTAGACAATTCCAACCGAAGATGGAGAGAGCTCATGCCCTCCACTTAATGATGTAAGTGAATCCTCAAGTGAATTATTTGATTCTTATTTTGAACATGAACATCAACATGTAATTTCAGGCCCTAACCCACCTATAATACCAAAATGGGATAACAATACTCTTGAAGCAACATGATATCTTGCAGGTGATTCTCAAGACATTAGGAAAACTAGGTCCCAACTTGAAGATACACATTGTGCATTCTATGTTAGTGATCCTCATTTTCCTAGGAGATATTTTATGATGTTAGGATATAATATAAATAAACATGTTGAGGACTCAAAATACCCAATATGACAAGATTCCATGGATGAAGAGTTTCAATCTCTTCAAAAGAATGAAACCTGGGAGCCAATATCCCTTCCTCCTAAAAGAAAATTGGTTCAATGCAATTTGATTTTTAGAACCAAGGTGGATGCAGATGATGAAGCAGTCAAATATATGGAAATATTGGTGGTTAGGGGATTCTCCCAAGTCCAAGGTATTGAATAAATAGATAATTTTTCTCTAATAGCAAAGATAGATTCAATTAGATTGGTATTGTCTATTGTATCATCCAAGCAGTGTGAGGTGCACCACATGGATTTTAAAAGTGCATTCATCCATGGGATTCTTGAGGAGGAATTTTATATGCAACAAATATAGGGTTAAATCCATGATCTCTCTCTTGTGTGCATATTAAAGAAGTCACTCTATGGCCTTATGGCAAGCTCCCATAGCCTGGTATGGATAGATGGATAACTTTCTTCCATGACAAAGTATCATGAGATGCAAATAAGATTCTATTGTTTATTTGAATCATAATGGAGATTAATTTTAATTTTTTTTTTTTGCATGTTGATGATATATTGATCACTGGGAGTTCCACTAAATATATTGCTTCAATAAAACTACTTTTCATAATTCTTTTTCAATGTATTATTTGGGGTTGTTAAGACAGTTTTTGGACTTGAAATGATCGAGTCCATTTCAAGTATCAAGGTATCGCAATCTAAACATGTTTTAGATCTGATCAATAATTTTAGAATGACAGAGTGTAAGCCAACTAAGTTTCCATTCATTTATGGTGTAAGACTTGAATAAGGTGTTTCTACTCCATAGGTGAATAGTACTTTTGTACAGGTAGTTGGTTGGGAGTCTACTATATTTGACACACTCTCATACTGATATATCCTATGTAGTGAGTGCTATGTAAATATATATGTGACATCCAAATGAAATCCATTGGAAGGAATCCAAGAGAATTATGTTCTATTTGCAAGGAAGAAGGTCTTATGGAATGCACTATGAACTCACTCTTCACTAGATCTCATTAGGTTCATAGATTTTGATTACGATGGAAATAGTTCAAATATGAAGTCCAATTATGGATATGTTTTCATGCTTCGTAATGGTCCCATTTGATGCTCAAGCAAGAAACAAAGTTCCATTTCCCTCTCTTGTGCAAAATCTGAAAATATAAGGGGTGTTGTCAATGCAACCAATAAATGTGTTTGGTTGCAAGGAGTACTTTCATAGTTTTGGATTCACTCCAAGTCACCCATAGTCATTTGGTGTGATAATCAGAGTACTATAAAAATATCAACTGATCTTGTTTAGAGGAAAAGATCAAATAACATAGAGATTCACATGCACTACATCTAGGGATTGGTTCATGATAACATCATGACATAGAAGTATTGTCCAGTTTCAAAACAAATTGCATAGATATTCACCAAGAGATTTAATGAGAAGACATTCATTCACCTTAGATAACTTCTTGGGGTGACTGATGAGATGGTGAAGAAAAATTAGAATTTTTTTTTCACATGTCCATGTTTTGAGGGGAGGTTTTTCCCAAGTGGGTTTCCTCTTTTACCTTAGCTATTTGGACAAATAAAAATGTAAAGGGTGAACTTAGCCTTAGCTGCTTGGTCCCTCAATAAGTTTCATGCTCACTACAATTTTGGATTAATGGGGGGTGTTAGAATATGATTCCATCTAGACATTATCTTTATATCTTTATTATATCTCCTAATGCTTAGTGAATTTATTGCATAGTATACTGTTCACGAGTACATTTTTCCTTATTTTACCATATTAGACTATAACAGAACCCACGATTCCTAATTGTTTATTTTCTTTATGAGCTGAAGCACATTTTTTCTTTATTATGATTTTATCCTAATTTTGTAATCATTAAGAAACTTTTCATTAATTTTTACCAGGATTAGAATAAGCTAGTTATTTTAGGATCATTTGGGAATGCTTGTCACTTTTTTCCTAAACCACCTTCCATATTTATCTCACAAAAGAAACCCACTGCTGATTTTTATGTCACTCATGGCCTACCAAGTCTAATCTTTCCCATTCATGATAGCTAGCTTTGATTTGGATTGATAGTCATCTAGATTTGGGGAATTAGTAACATCTACGCCTTCTATTATTGTGATATATTGAAAATGCCACTTTGGATATTGAATTTCCTCCTTAAGGATGTATTGTAAATGTAACAATATTGGTAAATAATAATCATATGGAGTTTATACCAATTAAATCCTCTCTCTTATTTTTTCGATTCGTTATTTCTTCTCGATTATCTGCTATCTTTGTTGCAATTCTAAGTGAGCATTACATTGCATTATAGATCCACTTTGCAAATTTTAATAAAGGTATCCCACCTAGGAAACTAATCCGGTGCTCCATAGGGACAAACTCCTGAAAGTGATGGTTGGATCTACCTCCTATTCCAACTACTACATTGTCTAAACATGTAATACTATGATCCCACTACCTATGTTGTACACCTTTGATAATCATTGTCATCCAAAACAATACATCATTCTTTAAGATGCCAAAATCCCACCAAAAAATTGGGAGTTTATCACACCCAATATTGATGTGAACCTCTATGAACCTCTCCAATAGAACATGAATTTCCTCTTGTGCAACCTCTACACTAGAACTATGTGTTATAGCTGAAATTGGGACTTCTCCATCCATGACGACACTTACATGTTTTGGTCGCATGATGACACTTCATGAATTTATTGTCATCCACCCAAAGGAAATTTATGGATGAAAGAGTTATATTTTGTACTTTATTATGATGGCATTACCTCAGTCATGGTTCATTATATAGTTAGGAATCTTATGAACAAGTTTGGAGACCGAAACACCTCTTGAAAACTCCTAAAAAATCCCTAAAAATGACATTTTCCAAAAAATCCCCCTTGCACAAAGTTGTTTATAGTGTTACACGAGCCTATGACACAATGATTTTCTTTGTTCCACTAGCATGTAACTAAAAAATGCATAAACATATATATAAATTCTCAAAAAAATGGGTGGTTTGGGTGATTTTGGAATCATCTCCTTGGTTGTAAATACTTCCTCCTCGACCCTTTCTTCTTAATTCTCTATATAAGATAGGGAGAGGGGACTATGAAGAGGACTTATCCCATTGCAATGTTATGTTGGAATTTTTTTGACTCATCAACCTTACTTATGCCCTAGTTTCCATCTACCCTTGATGCATTCCTTGGAGGTTGGGATTCTTGGAGGAGAGAAGAAGGAGAACCAGATTGAAGGTTTCATGAGGTCCCTTAATTGAAGAAAGGTTATGTACTTGCTTCATTCATTAATTAAATATTAGAAATTCTTCCCTTTACATATCACTATGTACATGTATATCTTAGTTTGATTACTTACTGATGTTTATAACTTCAATGTTTTATGTTATTTTGAATATCAATCTTTTATATGTAGTCAAATTGGTTTGAGGAAGGTATTGAAGTTGTTTTGCAGGTTCCTTGATTGGAGAGAAAGAGGAAGACCTAAGGAGTGGATTGGATCAACCTTTCGTTTGTAAGGTACACACCCTCTTGAACCCTTGAAGTTTTTCTTAATTATAGTACTTTCAAAGCTTTATATGTCTTTCTATCAACCCTAGTATGTTGGTGGTCTTACCCTAGACATATGAATAATTTCCCTAATAACAGAATTGGCGACTCCACTAGGGATACACATGTATTTTTTGGGGTCTCAAAGGATGTTTCTCTAGTGTATTTGAAGGTATGAGTCTTGATTTTAGGTTAGGAATAGTCATTGAGTCTTTTTAGACACTTTCCTTGTCATCTGGGAGTTGGATTTACAATTTTTACAACTTTTAGCACCCACACATTGGTGCTAGGTCATATAATAACATTTTTTCTTGGTACATGTTGGTGTAGAGTTCTTCCACTAGCTTTTCACACATTACTGTGCATGTGTTTCACTAGTGTGTCACTCTTATAGGTGACTTTTTCACTTTCAACACTGTTTGGGAGGGTCTTGGTAACATTTTTTGGAGTCCTTGTTGTTCCTAGGTCTGTGTAGGACCCCTTGGAAGTAGTATCTTTTTCTTGTGATTAATATTAAATTGATGTTTGAATCCTTTTTGAAGAATTTGGTATTATGATTAACTTTGTTCTTGATCTCCATGCTTGGGATGTCTTTGGTTTGGATGGTACTTTGATCAACCTTTGTTAGTACATATAGAATGTTTATGAGTCATCTAAAATATTGAAATGTCTTTTATTGATCCTTTTTTCATTCTTGTTGGTCAAGGTATTTATACCAAAGTGGTTAACTTGATTATTGTTTCAAGTCTACTCTCCAAGTATGATGTCATCATTCCTTTAGGAAGTATAAGGTACTGATATTGTAGGTTTAGTGCAGAGGTATAAATCACTTTATTTTCATATCATATTAATGTTACTTGTTTGCATTTAGTTTCATCTTTTCATTTAAAAAAAAAATATTTCTTTTGTATGCATCTTAAGCTAGTTTCATAGTCCTAGTTGCACTAGCACATTTCTATTTTTGAAAAGAAAAAAAGAAAATCTTGCTTTTGTGGCCTACATTTTCAATTTTGAAAAGAAAGACTGAAGTAAAAGATATGAATTTTGAATCTCTTTTTGCATTTTCCATGTTGTTTCCTTTTATGAGTAAAAAAATTCATTAGTTTCATGACGGTTACCTCTTGAGTAATTGGAGCCCTTTAAAAAGAACGTTTAATATTAAAATATATTAGTAACATTTCTTTTTCTAGCGATGACACCTACTAGTCTAGGCTAGTTCTTTGGATTAGGGTTCATCTTCCAACTATGCAAAGAAATTAAACTCAAACGTAGTTTCCAATATTTAGGAAACCCAAGTTTACAAAAGGTGAAACATAAATATCCTCTTACACAGGAGTTAAGCAAAAGGTCATGCCAGGTTGAGTAGAGGATATATCACTCCAACACTCAACTGATCATACACCATAGTCGGCGTGTGTTCTAGGATTCACTAAGAAACACCCTTCAACACCGTGTGGTGTCGGTTTTATTTGAGTTTCGGGATTAGCTACCCTTTCGGTGCATACTGACTAGACTGACGACTTTTTTTTCATAACCTCTTTGCAAGCATGGAATCCTTATTATCTGGACCTTTAAGGTTCTTAGATAGGCTATGGTGGAGGGTTATGTCCACTATACCTAGGGAATGCTTGGGAGGAAATTCCTTACATACGGTTTGGGAAAGCAGTTTAGCGATTCAAGTTCTTTGATTGAAGGAGGTGTATTGTGGAAATAGGTTAACTATCCTCCCTTCCTTTACTAGTTGGTCTCGAGCCCTAATCATCTCAGTATTTCCTTTGGAAGGAATATTTGGTTGCTTGGTTTGGATACTTAGTATTCTTTCTAGTGGTGTGCTCTTTGTGCTATATATTTTCAATCAGAATCAATGTTTTATTTATTGTTGAGTTGAAAAATATGGATAGTTCTCCTATGGAAACCAACAGAGGGAACCATGTCCAAGGAGATTATTGTGATTTTTATTTTTCTAGGAACGTTAGTGTTCCTTTGAAAACCACTTTGAATCTTCCTAGATTCACCCTTGGGCTTTCGGTTTGGTTTTTTTTCCACTTCGACTGTCTTGAATGCTCCTGATGCCTCTCAAGTGAGAACCTTATATCAAGGGCATCAAAAACTTGTCCACCCTTCACTAGTAACATCATCTCCTGCTTCTTATACCTCATGTGGTGAAAGTATTAATACTAGTAACCAACATTCTAAAAGGAATAAAATGAGGAATAATAGGAAGAAGATGCGAAAGAAAGGGAACAATTACCCAACATCTGCAAGTCATGCTGAGGGAATCCACCTAGCCTTTGGAAATCATGCTGGGGGCATCTGCTCAACCTATGGAGGTCATGATGGGAGAAAATAATTAACCAATTCAAGTAACATTGACACCGTTGAGAAACCCAAAATTATAGGACACAATCCTAGGTTCCCTTGTAAGATTTGCAAGGGAGATCACCTTACTCACTTGTGACCTACTATTGCAGAAGTTCAAAGAGTGTGGTTCAAGTATTAAGGATCTCCTTCTCCTAAACCGTTTGTGATTTTTCAATAACCTATTCAACCTTTGGTTGATCAAGTGTTTGAATTTATGTAATATTCCATCAATCCCACTCTTCTTTTGGAGAGTGATTTGTCTACTAGTCATGTTTTTTTCACTGCCACTTCAGAACTTTTTGGACAAGGGGGAACTCACTTTGCTTCTATGAATCTTCGGTATTCCCTCAAATTGCTTCCTTTGATTGGAATATTCTATCTAAACTACACCTTCCTTCTCTTGCACCTTTTCAAATAATGGTCCAAGTTAAACACTAAACAATTGCTTGTTGTATTGTAGTTGAAGGATCCTTTGTTAGTATTTTATCTGCACATTCTTATAGAGGTATGGGATTTATAAACCTCATGATAACTATTAATAAACCACTATATTGTGATAAAATACCTAGTGAAACTTTGGGAGTTATTTCTCAATCGCCTATTAGTTTAGGTGGGAAGACTATATTAATCGATTTTATGGTTATGGAGGACTCCCTAGACTTCAATATACTCCTTGCGTGTGATTAAATATATTCTATGAATGATGTGGTGTGTACACTATTTCATGTGATGTATTTCCCCACAAAAATCATTTTCACTATTGATTAGCTGGCATTTGTTGATCCCTCTCATTACCTGACTTTAAAAAAAGTCTATCCTTTTTCAATTCTAGGTGTTTCGGTAGACACTACCGCACCACGAGTAAATTATATGGCATCATATCCCTCATGTTCAATTTATACTGAGAAGAAGCCTCTATGTTCATGTTTACCTTGTTGGGATTCAGTTCTGAGAGTTGACCAGGTGATCAATTTAATGGGGAAATTAGAGTTTTCTCTCCACCCTATTAACCCAATTGAATGTTCAGATATGCGTTCTATTTGGGATGATATTATTTCTTCAGATGGATTTTTTCTAGAGTATATGATACAATAAAACATTCCTTTATATGTTGACCCATTCACGATTAGATCTATCACTGAATTTTATTTTGAGTCTGATCTTACTGATTATCAATCTTGAGACGTTGGTAATTTTGAGTCTTTAGACTCTCCCATTGAGCAACAAGTTGGTGATACTGATGAGTTTGATTTTATTTGTAGAAATTTTGACTCTTGTGATGTTTATTCTGTTCCTACAGACTCCATCACTTCTTTCAATTTTGATCTTCTTCTTGAGTTTGATCTTGTTGATTGCAATTCTTCAGGCCTTGGAACTATAATGTCTTCCTTGGTTAGCTCTTCCTTCTTTATGCCTGTTATTGATTAAGGCAAAGTTGAAAATATTTCTTCCAAAGTGACCTGTATAAGATCTTTTCTTTTGAATATGATCTTGGTACTGTTGTTTCTTGTGTTGATGTATTTGTAACTTCGGAATGTATTCACCTGTATATCTTATGTATACCTTGAATTTTATTCCGGGAACTGTCTATAATGTACTGAATCCATGTCATGCCCCGATGTGCCTATTGGGAGGTTCTATAATGTAAACAAGTCATGTCAAGTCATTGTGGGTAACCCTTCTATTGATAAAGGGTTTAAGTCCCCACAGTTGTGGGCCCCTAGGGTTATTAGACTATCCTAGAGAAGTCGACCCTAGGTGAGTTATTGTAAGTCGGAGCAATAGTCCCCACCATTGTGTTAAGGATAACCCTCCTTGTTTGTCGGAGGGGAAAAGTCCCCACAAGTTGTGGGGCACTAGGGTTATTAGACACTCCTAGAGATGTCGGCTCTAGTAAGTACTTGTTAAGTGAGGCCAACATGTTGGAGTGGGATTCAAGTGAACAAAAGAATATAAATAGAGAGTGAGCCTCTCTGTTTATCACATACACACTCACTCATTGAGGTGCATGAATGAGAGAGAATTTGTTGGGACAAGAGAGAGACTACTGCTCTCGAGAGATCATCTTTATGTTTTCGGGTTTTACTTTTGGTGCTGATTCTATCTCTGAGGAAGTTGCGGCATTTTCTCCTTTATGGTTTCCTTGAGGAAAATCTTTGTGTATATTGCCTCTTGTGTTTTATTGCCGTGCATGTTATTCTCTCAGTTAAAGATCCTAAGATAAAAATGTTATCTTGAATGATAAAAATCTAACATGGTATCAGAGATAACTTGAGAAGAAGACATTGTGCGGCTGCAGAAGCTAGGTATTCTTACTTTTTTGGTCTCTCTCCACAATCCATTAGCAAAATTCTGCTAGGATGACTCTCCATTGAAGGGCACATCTTTCTGTCGAAGCAGAATTCGATTCCGAGCATTTTTTAGTTTTTGGTGCGGGAAATTAGGGCTTCTTACAGAAGAGGAATTCTTGAGTGAGCCCAACATAGAATTTATATCCTCATCAAAATCAAAGTTTAGAGCCCTGGGTCTAGATTTTTGGTTGGGTGAAACTCTAGGAAAGTCAAACCCTAGTCTGACCCCGAGCTGGAAAAACCCTAAAATACTAAAACTGATAAGTTTTGGAATACTCGCCATATCTTGGGATTGGAGATGACTCAGGTGCTGAAACTTTCACAGAACAAAGCTAAAATACTTATTTACACTGTGTCTGAAATTCCTCCTCAGATGTGCTATATTCTAGGATATATGATCCATCCAAGTTAGGGTTCCATCCTCTTCTAGGATTCATCCCCAAATAGGACACCTGGGGAGAATTGCCATATCTCGAGATAAAAAGGTCCAAATGAAATTTATGAAGATTTTCCAGAAAGGGAATGGAATGCACTTTCTGTGGTAGAAGTTTCAGACCTAGAAAATGAAACAGTGACATGTGGAATTCTGTACAACTTCACTGTGTTGAACAACCCTGAAACATGTCACCTTGGGAATACGCTCATAAGTCCCAATTGGTGAAACCAATTATGATGAAACCTATGGCATTGGAATAGGGATAGGAGACTCTACCAGAGTGCATATTTTTAGACAAAGAGGAGCATTAAGTTTAGAGATATCACGGAAACAGTATCAGGAATTTATGTAGAAGAAATTGGTAAACTAGGGCTTCCTGTTTCGGGAGCTTCCCTCCATTGTTTTTAGAAAAGGAGTACATTGGACAGCTCATATTGAAGATATATAAATTTCTATCCAATAATATTTGAAATATTTCAAGTTTTTAAAATTAGGGTTTCTCTGACAAACCCTAGATCAGCCAGCTCCAGAACCAAGGCGGACACCTCAAATCGTTAAGATCTATTCTTTTGCTATTTTCATTTGAGGTTCTCATTTCAAACTGATCTATCACATCAGATTGATGATAATATTGGTGAAGTTGACAACTTCTAAGCATGGAAGTATATGATCTCTCTGAAGAAAATGAATTGGACACCTACATAAGTAGAGAGGTTCTAGTTCCAGAGGGAGATGAGGCTAAAATCCTTACACCAGAATAACTTGGTCAAGGCGAAGAAGATCATTGTTGATTCAATCATGGATCACCTTATACCACAAGTGTATTCCCTAAAGACACCAAAAGAGATGTTTGATTCCTTGACTAAGTTATTTGAAGGGAAGAACATAAATCGGAATATGACTTTGAGAAAACAGTTAAGAATGTGAAGATCCAGAATGCAGAGACCATATAGTCATACTTTACAAGGGTCTCTCAAATCAAAGAAAAACTGGTTGTAGTAAAAGAAGAAGTGGAGAATGCAAAAGGGGTGATATCCACCTTGAATGGCCTCCTAGGATCATGGGATTCATTCATGCAAGGAATGTGTTCCAGAAGGAAGTGATTACTTTCAGTAGACTTTGGGAAGAAGAAGAAGATCGACTCATAATAAGAGAAGAGAAGATGGGAGCAACTGAAGATCAAGCTCTCACCATCCAAAGAAGATCCCTTAAGCAATGAGGAATATGAAGAACTCAACTCTTGAAGAACCTCTTATCCACCTTAGCATTTGGATAAGAAATGATGCTATTATGAATGAATAAGATGATGAAGCTGAAGGATTAAGAAGAAGTCCACCCACAAAACAAATAAATATAAGTATTCAATTGTCATTTCATGATATTGTTTTGTTATGCATTTGTTTATATTCAGTTGATGTATTATGCATGATAGAATGTTTGTATTAATGACAATATACTACTAAAATGCATGTAATGGGTAAGTATCTCATGGTGCTATACAACTCTCCATTGCTACTTATCTAGAATGAAACCTCTTTGCTGACATATTGGATTAGTGCACAATCTCAATGTTGTCCTGGTAGAGATGTAAGGCATCTAGAAAGTTTCCGTGAGATATGGATGAATGTTGTATTGGATAAAATAGTTGCATAATCATATATCTTGATTCAAAAGAATTTTTCATTATGAATATACCTTATGAAATGTTTCTAACCATACAACTAATGCATTTGACTTGTAGGAAAGATCATGTAAAATCGCCTACAAGCAAAGAAGGATGAGACTTGTTCTGAAGAACAAGTGACAATAGTTCAAGATGAAGAATAATATGATGAATGCAGTTACACCATTGATGCAGAACCTTCCAGCCATGAAGAAGTAACCAAGAATAAAGGGAAGACCAGTTCAGGAAGAATGATGTCTAGGATGCAGTATCGATACATGAAGGGAAGTTCGTAGTTCTATCATGCAGTAGATGGAAACATCATGGGATACAAGGAAATATTCATAGCATGAGGCTTCTCATGAAAAGAAGGCATAGACTACGAAGAGACATTTGCAGCCAGTGGGAGTTGAGACACATGACAGGCAGAATGATGTGTGCAAATGAAATAAAGCCTTGTACGAGCTCAAAAGAAACCCATGGGATAACACATACATGAGAAGCTTGATGAATATCTGAACCTTTGCTACAAGGTTGATAAAGGATGAAAAGTTGACAGATGGGTGCGAGAAGAATGCTTTCAAAGATAGAGGATCTTGGTATCCAGTGACCCTAGATGGATACATAGAGCATTAGTAGCAGAGGAAGCTACTTGTCACTCCAGTACAGAATGTTTCAGTGCATAGAGTACGAAAGACAAAGGGAGTATGATGCTTTAGAGGGAGTGACTGTAGAAGATCCTAAGGTTATACATAGTACGACAAGATGGATAGGTTACTGATGACTCTAGGCTTTACTAAGAGTAAAGTGGATTCCAACCTTTGCTTCAAGGTTGAAGGCAGAAGAGTAGTGATGCTCCTATTATGTGTCGATGCACTATTTTCTAGGCATGGAGGTGTGGCAGAATGCGGATGGAATCTCTCTCAGACAAGGGAAGTATGCAATAGAGATCCTGAAGAGGTTCAGGATGATGGACTACAAGGCCATGACCACACCTATGGCATCGAAACTGAAGCTATTGAGTGTTGCTTCATCAGAAGTAGTTGATGCTAGAATGTATCATTAGATGATTGGGTCCTTGATGTACTTGACGAATACGAGACCATGTATTTTCTTTACTGTGAACACCTTGAGCTAGTTCTTGATAGATTCGATACATGTTCACTTGATTGCTGCAAATCATATTCTGAGGTACTTGAGGGGTACAGTTGATTATGGGCTCAAGTATGAGGTGAATCATAAGATTAACCTAGAGGGTTATGTTGATTCATATTGGATAGGAAGTACCATCGATAGGAAGAGCACTTCATGGTGTTGCTTTAGTATGGGATCAGGTGTGATCTCTTGGTTTAGTAGGAATCAATCCTGTGTGGAACTGAGTACAACTGAAGTAGAGTATGTCATAGCTTGTTCAACTATTTTTGAGGTAGTATGGATGAGGAAGATACTGTTTGATTTATTTGATCTCCAATTGGATGCTACTTGTATATATTCTGACAACGAGAGTTGTGTGAAGTTGTCAGAGAACCCGGTGTTCCATGACAAGTCGAAGCATATTGAGATCAAGTATCACTATATCAGGGATATGGTGTAGAGGGGAGAAGTGAAGCTCCAATATGTTGTGACGAAAGAAAATATAGCTGATGTGTTGACAAAGCCATTGGCTAGAGTGAAGTTTGAGTACTTCAGGGAGAAGCTTGGTGTTCTCTAGATCGAGGTTCCCTCCAAAGGGAAGTGATGAGTCCATGATCCATTTTGACATGGTGAGAGGATTGGTTCCTTCCATGTTCAGATGTAAGGGTTGAGCCATTCTGTCATGATGAGAGGATTGGTTCCTCACATGTCAGATATGAGTGCTGAGCCATTCTGATGTGACTGTAGGATTGGTTCCTCCATGATCAAACATAAGCGCTGAATGCCATTCTTGGAGGTATAAAATGGGCCTCCTAAGGAAAATAATAAAATAATAGTTATTAATTTTGGAGGAATAATGAAAAAACTACTTTTTTTGTTCGTATTTTCGACATATCTCCCTGTGTTTTTACTCAAATTTTGAGTGGGAGATCTCGTTGGATGCAGAATTTAATTCTGCATCCTACGAGTACCCACACTGCATACTTTTAATGGACCTTGCTACCCCAAAAACAAGAAATACCTAAAAAAACATGATGATGATGTCATCATTGTCAATACCCCAAATTTTCACAAAAATTTAATAAAATGTTGAGACTGTAGTTTATTAACAGTTAATGGTTAGCAAAAAGAGAAACAGTTAATAGATTAATTTGCATAAACTCAATTATGTTAACTCGGCAGTTTTCTAATTAACACAATCTTAAGTTTAACTTGTGCATTAATTCTATATTTGGTTTACTGATGAGTTCTATTTATGACAGTAGGTGGAATTTGACTTTGAATTTTGGGGCTTACTTAGCATTTATGCTAACGCAGATGGATTATTTGTTCTTACAGGTTTATAGGTATAAATGACCGAGTATCGTCTTTAAATTCATAAAGCATCCTGCACTATTTCTATTTGCAATTAATAAGCTTAGATTATAAGCTGCTGTAATCCAACCTACTTCCATAAGGTAACAAAGTTTGTTTTCTTCTGTTGCTATTGTAAATGAAGTTCAAATGATTTTATTTCTTCCTGTAGAGTATGTAGCGATAGTACTGCTTCCTTTGGTTCTGAGCAGTTTATTTTATCTGCTTGATATTCTTTATTTTAAAAAATGCATACCCTAGTAATTCTATATTACATTTCTTGTATTAGGTTCTATCTAAGAACAACTTCCAGGGTTGGATTTTTTCTTATTGAGCCAATCTTTTTCCTCTTATGTTAACCTTAGTAATTTGGTAAGAATGTAAAACTATACTCCAATTAATGAGAAATTGCCACAACTTCTAAGATAAGATCTCATGGATCTGTATTAAATAAAAGAGTTCATAGGAAAATGTTCTTACATTTCACTTTGCCATTACATAGTTTGCTATCAAAACTATGCTAGTTTCTAAGATTTAAAAAAAATGTGCATAAACTATTTGTTTATCGACATAAAAGGTTTTATTAGTGTTACATTTGTATAATACTTATGATCCTACCCAACGACACTATGCAAATTACACAAGTTGAAAGTTGTGTAATCATTTACACCACCATGAAAAGAACTGGAACTAAAAGATGGTTATTTTTACACCATTAACTTGACTGTTTATAAGTCAATGATTTTATAATTCATCCTAAAATACTATAGTAACAACTTAGTTATTACACCCTATTTCACAATGATGATATTACTATAAGCTTTGATGGTTTGTAACTTTTCAAAAAGGGTTAATACTCACATATATACTATGCATATAACTAACGATAATGTTAATATAACTTTGTAACATCTCCCCACGATACTCATTAGTATAACTTACTATGTAAAAAGAAACATAATACTCACTAGCTTTTACTAGCGATATCTCATAACATTGGTTATTGATAAATTATATAATGTATTTCTTTTGGGTTACAAGGCTAAAGGATTATGTTATGTAGTAAGTCAACATTATAATAACGTTGCAAACCCACACCAATGATGAGCTAAATATTAACGTTAAACAAATATCATAATATGTGAATCCCACGCAAACTATAGAGATCATATGCTATTTGATGAAATCATTGGGTGATTAAATGATTATTATGAAACGCAGGTGACTATGGAAAGTCAACCCACTGCATGATTATAATGTTGCAACCATGTGGAAGTTTCTTGGCCATGCACTGGTTGAATAAATAGATTGCAACCCTAACCCTTGGCTTATTTGATTTCTGACATTTACATTGTCCCCTTGGGCTGATCTGGAAGCTCCCATGGTGGCCATGAGCTGCAGATAGCTATAGAGGCTCCAACGCTGGCATTTACCATGGCTTACTCCCTTGAGCTAGATTCTGTTGCTCTCCTCCTCTGTGATTTCTTTACTTTGATCAGAGTTTACTACCTTTTTTGTATAGGGCTTTATGGCCACTTCAAACTTCTTTTTGCTGCTCCTCTGTCATGGTCTATCATTGGTGAAAGCTTGAGCTTATTGTATGTGATGGTGTAGCTCCTTCATCTTAGGGTTATAGAGTTTAGTTTACCTATTTGCATGTTAGTGATACTTCGAATCCATGCTTGCAGACTCCTTCTAGCCATTGCTCATGCTTACCTACACCCCTACTGATAGTTGTGAAAAACACCAGAGTCCCGTCGTCTCCAACCTCAGTGAGCATGCGGGTTTGGCTCTTTTTAGCATTGGTCATGGTGTTACTGTTCATGTGGGGCTCCATCGCTTTCAATTCCAGTTAAGGTGAGTAAAAAAAATAATTAAGAGCTATTGGTGTTTATTATTCTATTCCGCATAAGGGTTTCTGATTTTTAAATAACTTTGGTTCTTTATAATGCAGGTTGGCTTGTCTCCAAGGTTAACCATTGTGCTGTATAAATGGCTCCATGAATCATTCACGGTAAGCTCTATTTTTGAATATGGTTTCCCCTACTTGTACAGACTCTTGCAGTTGGAAAAAGTCTCGGCCGTGTTGCACCCAGTATTGGGTTGCTTTCGTTCATTTTTTATAGTTTTTGTATTGGTTAAAAACCCTTGCTTGTTGCAAGCTGACTTCGGATTTAAGTTGTAACTTGTGAATATCTCCTCTCGTATTAGGGTTGAACTTACAATTTTGTAATATTATGTTAATATTGTCCATACTCCATAACAAGATATGGGTATTCAACTTTTTGCTGAGTTTCTTTTTGTACTTTGGTAAAGTTTTGACTTACATTCGGCCTTCGGGCTTGTTATTATAATGTAAATATCTTAAGACAGTCTGTCTGTAAGTTAAATTCGTTTTCCTTTATATTTTTGTATTTAATCTCTATGTAAATGAATTTAAATTTTTATTTTAATGGTTATATAAAAAGAAATAAGTTTACTGCTTATCTTGGGTTACTACTGTAATGGTTTTGTATATTTTAAAGAAAACTGAGTAATTTCAGCTCAGAATTATGAGCTATGGTTTTAACCCTATTTAACTTGTAAAAAGATATTTTATGTATTGTTAATAAATATATTAGATAACTGTTAATAGAATTTTAAACCATTTCAGTACTCAAGGATTTCTAGGTTAGGGTTTAATGAATTAAACTCTGGTTCTTACTTTAAGATTCCTTCATTTCCTTTAAAGAATTGTTAATTTATAAATGACATTATTTATGTAATACTATTATCTGTATATAATATAAACAATTAAGCTTGTATTTGTGCATGCACTTATTTAAATAAGACTATGACTAATCTATATTAGTTTAGTTCATTCAATAGTATTATTTCTGTTAGCTTACTAAGAAATGAAATAAGGGTTATGACCCTATCATTTTCCTTTATATGTATAACCTGTTTACAAAACCATTTCTTGTTATAATACTTATTAATAGAAAACATAAATTACTATCGTATCTTAGTTATTTTAATTATATAAAGAAATTACTTTTGGAGCTATATAGTTCTCTATTAAGATACTCTTTATCTTTAGATTAATTTGTCTTTAGAAATATATATGTTACTAAACTCTATCTAGGGTTCGAATAGTTGTGGATTAAGTTGATTATTATTATCAGTAAAAGAAATAAACTAAAAGAACCAAGGCTTAATTCTTTGCTTAACATAAAAAGATAGACATTATATCTGAGCTATTTCTATCTTCTCTGTTTCAGGATAGTAGTGTAGTTTACAGAAGAAAGTACTGTATAAAAGAAATAACTTACCTACTTGAACAACTCATGAATATAATACATTGCTATTAGTAAAAATAATATGACTATTTTCTTTTTATAGCATTCTTAATACACAGTCTGGTTTTAACAATAAACCTAACTAGGTAGATTAATATTCTTTTCTGAAAGCAACTATCTACAGAAAGAAAAGATTCCAACATTCTGAAATACATAATAACTTTATTCAAATCAGATTTCTATCATATCTTTCATCTATTTAAATTATACTTCCTGTGATAGAGTACGTTCTGGTCCATTCCAGACAGGGAAAAACACAGGTTAGGATTATTCAATCCAATACAGATTCAATATTCAAATAACTAAAAGATTACAAGATTTAATAGTTCACTACAAAAGATGTAAATCATTCATTATTCATTCATTCTTAGATATAAACTTTTAACACAGTAAATAAAAGACTATAGAACCTATTTTAAGATGGACAACAACAACGTTGGGAGGCCGTTCCTCCCTACCAACTCCTGAAGAGCACTCAAACAACAACTTCTCAGGACCCCCGAGCCTGTTCCTAGTTTCCTTGGCTGAGAATTGGTGGAGCATGCAACAAGATACTAGTGCAATGAATCAATACTAACTCTGCACTTAGTAGCAAGATCCTTCAGCTGAAAAGTTGGATCACTTTCTGCATTTTACCCCTCAAGCACATTCCACAAATTCCCTTCCCAATGAAATCCTCTGAAGTACATTCACCTGAATGGCTCTCCTCTTGGAATGAGCAGCCTCAGCTCTCTTCAATGAGTATCTTTATTAAGATTTCCTAGGTCTTTTTGGGTTAATTGTCATTAATTGAGCCACTTTCTCTGATCCCACTTTCTTGGGGGATCATGACCCCAAATGTAGGGAGGTTGCCACTTACAACATTGGAAGTGTTTGTGGATGCTGCCACTTGTCTATTTGCTCTCCACCCAATCTCCTCCACCAACTTGACCAATAAACACTCTTTTAACAACTCTCCCAAGCTGTTGTCTCCACTTTTATTTATTTATAATTAAAATATTCAGAATTACATTCACACCCTTGACTCTGTTGAGTCATCATTTACAACTTAGCAAAAAATTTAACATATTGTCTTGAAATAAAATCAAATATGATAATATATTTTTTACAAAATTGGGGCATGTGACAGTATCCTAGGGCCCGACATGTATACTTCTCCATCTTCTCCCAAGATGATGATGGAAGGAAAGAGGAATGTAACATTTTCCTCTTGCTGGATGAAGAGGTGTATGATCCACTCTATTATTGTGAATGCAGTGAGACTGAGCCCTTTCCATGTAGCATCTTAGATCGATTCTATTGCATGTCTCCGAAGGAGGTAATATTTCATGACATAGTGCAAGCTTCTTAGTCTTTTGAATGTCACATGGATTTCCGGTCATCTTCCTAGCTTCCATTTTGGAAGTAGGGACTCGATCTGGATCTGAAACACCACGAATCTCAATATCATAAACTGATAAATTTGGATTTGCAATACTACTGAAAAACTACAAAAGAATTGGATGAAATGTTTTTACCTTCCCTTGCAAGTGGCTGCTGAGAGTGCACTGGTTATGAAAATGGCATGAAGTGTGAGAACTCAACCTTGGAGGCATGATTCGCAACACCCTTTGTTATGATGTTCCCAATAGAGATATCTATGATCTCCACTGAGTCAGGACCAAATATGACTCGCTTTGGAGAGCCAATATGAATCATCTCGTATACAGATACTAGGTTTGTAGCTAATGAGGGAACATAAAACACATCTTTGAACTTTCCATGTTCAAGCTTGATAGAGCCCTTCCCTTTGGCTTGAACTTTACTGTTATTTCCCATATGAACACTAGGACCATCAAAATATTGCAAGGAAGAAAATGATTCTTTGGATGCAACCATATGATTGGAAGCTCCAAAATCAATGAGGAAGGCATGTAGTGTTGAGTAGCTAGCCTTCAGTGCATGTCATGCCTCTTCATGTTCTTCAGTTTCTTCTCTTGAATTCCAACTCAAAATTTTTATTGTTGGCGTGTTTTCTTATAAGGCCCATTTTAGACCCCAAATTTACTCTAATGAATGGAGGCACCTGGTCAGTTACGAGGAAAGCTTAGTCTAGGACTGAGTGCCATTCTGATGTGACTGTAGGATTGGTTCCTACATGATCAAATATGAGTGCAGAGCCATTTTGAGGTGATTTTAGGATTGGTTCCTACAATGATAAGATGTAAGTGCAGAGCCCTTTCTGCATGGAGGATTGGTTCCTCGCATGGTCGAATGTAAGTGCTGAGCCTTTCAGACATTGGTTGTCAGAAGCAAGTGCAGAGCCCTTTTGACATGGAGGATAGGTTCCTCACATGGTCGAATGTAAGTGCTGAGCATTTTTGACATTGGTTGTCAGATGTGAGTGCTGGGTCTTTTTGATAGGGTTGTGGGATGTGTTCCCACATGGTCAAACGTGAGTGTTGGGTGTGCCTTTCTGATATGATTATAGGATTGGTCCCTACATGATCATATGTAAGTGCTGGGAAAGCCATTCTGACTTAGGGTCAGATAAAAGTGCTAGAAAATACCTACATGGAGGCCTACAACCAGCATGAAAAAGGGCTGGCTTTGTAGAACTTCCTATGACGAGAAGAATCAAGAGATAGCACTAGAACCAAAGATGATCTAGCAGAGATATTCCAGAACCAGAGATGATCCATATATAGTGATAATCTAGATCCAAATGAAGATGACTTGAATATGAAGATGACTTGAAGATGACTTGAAGATGAAGATGAAGAGAACTCAATGATGATCCAGATGATACAGAGAAGAAGACTTGTGCTGATAAATTGTGTCGAGAGAATACCCTCCTATTTACGAGGGAGTGTTGATGTATTTGTAACTTCGGAATGTATTCACGTGTATATCTTATGTATTGTACCCTGATGTTTATTCCAGGAAGTGTGTGTAATGTATTGAAGTCATGTCATGCCCTGATGTGCCTATCAAGAGGTTCTATAATGTAAACAAGTCATGTCAAATCATTGTGGGTAACCCTCCTATTGATCAAGGGTTTAAGTCCCCACAGTTGTGGGGCCCTAGGGTTATTAGAATATCCTAGAGAAGTCGACCCTAGGTGAGTTATTGTAATTCAGGGCAATATTCCCCACCATTGTATTAAGGATAACCCTCCTTGTTGGTCAGAGGGGAAAAGTTCCCACAAGTTGTGGGGCACTAGGGTTATTAGACACTCCTAGAGATGTCGGCTCTAGTAAGTAATTGTTAAGTGAGGCCAACATGTTGGAGTGGGATTCAAGTGAATGAAGGAATATAAATAGAGAGAGAGCCTCTCTATTTATCACATACACACTCACTCATTGGGGTGCATGAGTGATACAAAAGTTGTTTGGACAAGAGAGAGACTACACCTATCAGGAGATCATCTTTATGTTTTCAGGTTTTAATTTTGGTGCTGATTCTATCTCTGAGGAAGTTGTGGGGTTTTCTCCTTTATGGTTTCCCTAAGGAAAATCTTTGTGTCTATTGTCTCTTGTGTTTTATTGCTGTGCATGTTATTCTCTTAGTTAAATATCCTAAGATAATAATGCTAGCTTGAATGATAAAAATATAACATCTTGGAGATATGATTTTTAGATGGATTCATAGTTGTTTACTAGTACTTTTTGATATGTTGATCGATTCCTTTAGGTATATTCAGAAATTTGTTTTTAGGTGTAGGAATTCCCTCTATTAGGGTTCATTTCAACCTTATTCAGTCCAAATTATACATAGGGTTGAACCTATTGGATATTGGTGTGTTCACCATCTCTTTATGCACTCGACACCAGTCCAGCAGCAAAACCTACCTAACATGGGTCACCGTAGTCAGCACCCCTATTCCATTTTGGTGCCCATGCTAAGTTTTTCTCATAGGATCATGATCCTTTTTAGACTTTTCTTGACTTTAAGAAGAAACCACATGCCCTTGTTTCTCAAATAATTCTATCCATTCCCTATAAGGCTCTTGCTTTTGCGTTTAAGTTGTAACTACATTATCATATAACTTGCTTGCTCTCATGAGCCTAATACTAGATTTCACACTTTTATCTCATTATATAAGCTCTCATATTTGGTCTCATTGTCGCTCAACCCTGTATCATTTTTCCATTGCAACTTGCCACCTTTTATTTCAAGGAGACATCCCCCGAGTATCCTTATCTTTCTCATGTACCTTTCACTATGCATAGAGTTGTTCCTTGTGATTGAAACTAGTTTTGCATGCCCTTGACACTTGTTTCTTTGAATTATGAGAATTCTTCCTGGTCTCCTTCAAGCACATTAAAAATATAAGGAGTCTACAAGTTGAAATTTCTAGGATCATTAAAACTTTACGAGAAAATGTATATGGACTCATCTTCAATCTCTTTTCAGTCTCCTTAAAATTTAAAATATCGTTTATCAATCTTATTCCTATCATTCTCGTTAAATAACTTGAAGGACCATCCACCTGGTATAAGTTTAACCCTTTTCTGGAACTCATGGATTAACTATGAAAAAATGAATACCTTAGTTCTCTTGAGATAAGAGAGTTCTCCCTTGCTTTGGTTTATCTCTATTTTGGGCATGGGGGACTAACTTTATGAAAAAAGAACTTTTGGAGTCTCCTTTAAGCTCTTTTCTGATTCCCTAAACATGAAAATATTGTTGTGTTGGTTGTTTCTTTAAAGCTTGTTAAAGTACATTATAGATAGTATATTCGGTATATGTATACCCCTTTTTTGGGCTAAATGGACATCTTACGAAAAATTCATACTCTGGTAATTTTTACCTTGAAGAGTCCTCCCTTTATTATTTTATACTTTTTTGGGACCTAGGGGACTAAATCTATGAAAAAAGTCAAACCTTGGACTCTTATTTAAGTTTTATAGACTCTATAAAATTGAAAAAATAACAAGCATAAACTACCCTGGGCTCAGGAAAAATCCACAGGATAGTTCCTTATTGAGCATACTTTAGTTTTTTTTCAAGTTCGTTAAAAAATGAAAAATGTTCATAAAAAGAGAAAGGGAATGGGAGAATATAAAATGTATTTTTATATAATGGTAGAATGTCATGTCATCCTTTAACAAAAAACCAGTTTATGTCTCTCAAAAGTTGGGTCCTAGTTTTTGGCCTTAGTATTAAGCCTGATCTCATAGTTATTACTCCTTCATTTGGTTACCCTTCCAATAATATGGAGAATATATTAATGCATTCTACATTGCATATTTGTATTGTTGGTCCCTTTGTGTCTAAAGCTGCATAAATCACTACTATTGCATGATCATTGTTCAAGGATAAAACCTGTTTCGACCATTCTGCAGTTTCCTTGACATCATGTGTCAGCCACTCCATGGTACCATTCCATTACATCAATCCTTTGGTGGTATGTTTTGAAATACTTTGACCTAGCTCCAAATCAAATTAGTCCTTCATTTTCTTCATGTTGGATGATGGGTTATGCCTTAATGCCTCTCTTCCAATGGTTCTCTTCCCATCGAATTTAACTCATCTTGCTCTGTGAATGAGATTTAAAGTTCTTTTACATTACCTTGGGGATTGCAGTCATTAGTGACTATTTCCATCGCTATTGGGTAGAGGGAATATCTCATTGTCTCTTACTCTATGGATTCTTTAGGTATTTGAATTAAATACCATATATTTACACCTGTTAGAATGTACTAGGTACTTTGGGTCCTATTTTCGTTATTGGTGTGTTCTAACAAGTTTGTTAACACTTTACATCAATGATCGATAATCAAACAATATCCCCCATGTTCGACTTCAACTCCTCTAATCACATGGTTAGGATTAATAAATTTGGGTGGTTTGGATTGAATACCTTGGTAAAACAAAAACATCATCATTTTTTTATATTTCCCAAGTTGCGCAATGCCTTGTCACACTTCATTTTACACCTGTTGAGACATATATCCACCTTGTGTTCTTGTGTTTATGATAAGTTATTGATCATGGATTCACGTTGTTCATTTGTCACCATGTATCCTCTATATTTTACATGGATCTTTTTTGTATATTGTGTGGCCATGGTAGCTCCATCAATTATGCATATGTTAGATCTTCCTTGTATCTTTCAAGTGATCATTTGTGCATCGATATTTATGTCCCAAAGATCAAATTGTCTAACATTTTCCTCTCTTTCAAGTACTTTGTTTGAGCCTACGATATTGGTTTCTCTAGTTACTTTGAATCCATGACATGAGAATTTATTATTTATAATGTATTTCAGCCATTGTCTTACCCTCTAACCTCATACATTAGGGGGAATCCGTTATATCCAAAATTGACACTTCTTCATTTGTGACGACACTTACATGTTTTGGTTGCACGATGACACTTCATGAAGTTATTGTTGCTCACCCAAAGGAAATTTAGGAATGTAAGGGTCATATTTGGGAATTCAGTAGGATGGAATTAGTTCATTCATGGTTCATTATATATTTAGGAAGCTTATGAACAAGTTTGGAGACCAAAACACCTCTTGAAAACCCCTAAAAAAGCCCTAAAAATGACACATGTTTCCCAAAAACACCCCTTGCACTTCTTCCGATAGCATTTTTCACTTGCAAACACTTGTTTCTAGTGTTCCACTACCCTATGACATGCTATTTGCATTTGTTGCACTAGCGTTTTCCTGATTAATGCATTAAAAATATATAAAATCTCAAAAATATGGGTGGTTTTGGAACCATCTCCTTAGTTGTAACCACTTCCTCCTCGATCCTTTCTTATTTATTTTATATATAAGAGAGGGATATGGGACCATGAAGAGTAATTATCCCATTGCAATTTTATTATGGAAAATTTTTTACTCATCCCCCTCAGTTATGCCCTAGTTTCCATCTACCCGTGATGCATTACTTTAAGGATGGGATTCTTGGAGGAGAGAAGCAGGAGAACCAGATTGAAGGTTTCATGAGGCGCCTTGATTGAAGGATGGTATTATGTACTTTCTTCATTCATTAATAAAATATTAGACATTCTTGCATTTCCAAATCACTGTGTACATGTATATATTAGTTTTGATTACTTATTGATGTTCATGAATTTAGTGTTTTATGTTCTTTTGAATATCAATATTTTATATGTAGTCAAATTGGTTTGAGGAACATCTTGAAGTTGTTTTGTAGGTTATTTTATTGGAGATAAATGGGAATACCTAAGGAGAGGCATGCATCAACATTTTGTTTGTAAGGTACACACCCTCTTGAGCCCTTAAACGTTTTCTTAATTGTAGTACTTGCAATGTTTTATATGTCTGTCTGTCAATACTAGTATGTTGGTGGTATCACCCCAACCATAGGAATAAGTTCCCTAACAACAATATGGATCAAATCAATGTCACCTATTCCATCCAACTTACTAAGGTGAAAATCCCATGTCCTACTATGTATGATGAAGGAATCATATAACAACCATAGATGCCTTTTCTCCCCACAAGACTCGATAATGATTAGTGTTTCAGTCCACCCCAATAATATGATTATAGGATCAAAATGAAGTTTAGAATGATATTTGTGAGTATCAGGATTTTTTCCCCTCCTCTAGTGATACCTCAGATTAAGGAATACCATTAAGGAATATTATTCATCCAACACTTGACTGAGGAAAACCAATCTCTGAGCCCAATGTATACAATGTAATGTACCCAAAATTTGACCTGTGATGTACCCACTATGAATCCATCTCTGTTATACATCTACACACCAAATCCATGAATGTTTATATTCCTATTTTGGATGGTCCATATGGAAGGTACTTAAAGGTGTCTCTCCCTTGTAAAGGAATCTCATGATCCTCGTCATGCAAAACAATTTCCTTTCCAACATCCTCCATGTAAATCCTCTCCTCAAGCACTTACAAATCTGTATGATCCTCATGCTAAACCCTAACATGAGGCCCCTATATCATCTCATGAATGCAACCAACCATGTACAACTAGATTATAGAAGAGTAGGTGGAATAATGTAGTCCTCCCAGCTTCATACGAAGCTTTGCCACCTTTTATCTCTAGGGTTGTTCCTAGTGTTTATTGTTGAATTTTTGCTTTGCATTGGTTTTTCTTGTTTTAATTTCCAGTTTGCTTTGAGTGTTATGATTGTTTGTTAGCCTTTACCATTCCTGTAGATGCCTTAAATCATTAAAGTTCCATTCAGCAAATAAAAAAACCTATGTATGTGTAAAGAATTATGCGTTACATGGTAGATTTTGCAAACTGGCAGCTTTTTGAGAGCTTGCAGCATATGGTGTTTTGAGGGTATAATAGAGATATGGTATGTTTTGGAAAGGTTTATGGTTTATGATATGAAATTCTTGATTGATATAAGCTTTGATTATGGTATTGAATATATGCTTTGAGCATGAACCTTCGGCATTCTCATGTCTTAATGATTTTTACCATAAAATGATGACTCAATACGGAAGCATAATAAAGGAGATAGGTGGTGTCCTTTCACCAATGTAGCCGTTTAGGTAATGAATGCTTATGGGATATCATGGCAAAAAACAGCTAAACACTCGGTTTTCCCCAATTCATGTTTCATTTGGCTATTGAAAGGAGATATGAGAGCGCTGGTTTTTGTTTTCTGTTCACTTTCACGAGCCAGTTCAAGATATTCTCTTTTGTGTTCGAACCCTAGAGTTTGCAGGGTTAACATGGGAGTGTATTTAGTTGTTTATTTATATTTGCAGCAGTGCTGGGTTTAGTTTACAGTGTAAAGATTTTACAACATTATAAAAGTTCCTGTATAGGATATACATTTTGAAGGCTGTCTAGTTAAACAGAGTTTCTTTGATAAGAGCAGTATCATGTGAATGTTCAGAAAATCAGGCTCATTTTGCAAATCCCTAGAACGTATATTTGCAGGGTTATGTGTATGGTATACATCCTGACCTGCATTTTCAGTTTCAAAATGGTATTGCTTCAGCATGCAAAATAGTATGAAATATTCTGTTCTTGAAATACCCTGTTTTTGATAATACTCTGTTCAAGATTTTCATAGGGTTTGCAGGGATAAGACTTATCACCAGTCTGCTTCAAAAGTTCATCAGATTTGTTATTTTGGGTTGTTGATAACGTTTTACCTCTAGCATAAAGAGATTTGTATTTGCATTCCAGCTGTTGGCACAGAGCTATATATAGAAAACCATTTCTGTGTTTATTAAAACATAAAGTTCTATTTCTCTACACAGGTTAGATTGAAATCGTTCTAGGGTTTCAAAATGTCAAGAGAGATTGAAGATGATGAGCCTGTGATGATTGAGAAGAAAAGAGTAGGAGGTTTTATATGCATACTGGAGCCTAATAATACTCAGTGGATAAAACAATTTCCACGATCTGCAAAACTGATCCAAAGATCAGGCTGGTTTAATTTTTGTGACAGGTTACAGGGGTATCACTCTCAGTTAACTATGGCCTTTATTGAAAATTATGATGAGGGTAAAGTCCAGTTGCAGAGTTTGACTGTAAGAGTGAATGAAAACTCCATTGCTGAAGCAATTAAGGTGCCAGCAGAAGGTGAAAAATGGTTCAAGCAGAAGGAATGCAAAGA